>JAYMGJ010000048.1:0-144848 GCA_037178675.1 Scleroderma bovista | reverse complement strand
ATGAAGATGGCCAAACCTCCCACCACCGTCTGCCAGGTGACCACGACAAATTGGGATTGATACCAGCCTTGAGCATGCGGTTTTTAATCCCAGCAGTGAGTAGCAAGCCTAGAACAGTCAAGAGAAACAAGGTGACCACCAGCTGGTCCCTTGGAGAATCGCGTTCTGCAAGGAGCTCGAGCTCTTGTCACAAAAACGCCAAAACGTCGAGGCTCACGGAAACATCTCGCTTCTACGTCGCCTTCCTTTCCCGTCGCAGTATCTGGGTCTGTGTCTCCGAGGGTCGCCCCAGCGCAGATCGGGAGGTTCTGATTCAAGCACCACTGCTTGGTGCACGACAGACACGGCTTCGAGGGATTATCGGGCGTGTGCATATGAAGGATCGTGTAGTTTGAACCGAAACAGATACCTGCAAAATTCTATGAACGTCTGTATGGTCACCAAGAATGAGCGAGACCGAGGGACCACGCACATTTGCAAAAGTTGGTGACCTCCCACTTGTTCAGGATAGCCTGACATGCAGGAACCTGGGTCACGAAATGTCAAATGGCTCGAGTGCGAGTACGATTCTGCTACGCACGACGCATAGTAAAAACAACACAAGTTTGAGTGCTGGTATGCTACGTGGTGGTGCCATGGAAAGGTGACTGAAAGCGGAAGCTGCGTCGGACGCGTCAAAGCACAGACACTGGACTTGAGCAAAGTCACTACTCATCAGCACCTACATCGCACTCATCGTGTCTGCGTAACTCTTCTGGGTAGTCATCCATTGCCCTGAACGTTATTCCAAGATGTCAGCCGAGTTCGAAGACGTCTTGACCAACCAGCCAGTCGTGATTGACAATGTGCATTCATCCCCACTTACTCTTCACATCTCTGTGGGCTTACCAGTCTGCAGGGCTCAGGGACCATCAAGGCAGGCTTCGCTGGCCAGGATCATCCAAAATGCTTCTTCCCATCTTTGTATGTCATCACCCAGCTCGTGTATCGTCTTTCTCATTCTGTCGAGCAATACAGCGTCGGACGACCTAAACACGTCCGGGTTATGGCAGGTGCCTTGGAAGGGGACGTTTTCATTGGTCGGCGCGCACAGGAGTTTCGCGGTCTTCTCAAAATCAAGTATCCGATCGAGCATGGTATAGTAACTGACTGGGACGATATGGAGCGTATATGGAGTTATATATACGCAGAGGAGCTGGGGACACTCAGCGAAGAGGTTCTGCCCGTACCTGCTCCGTGCCATCGTCTTCAGCTCACCACTTCCTAACAGCACCCAGTTCTTTTGACAGAAGCACCATTAAACCCACGCAGCAACCGTGACGTCGCTGCTCAAATATTCTTCGATACATTCAACGTGCCTGCGCTCTTTATTTCGGTACAAGCGGTCCTGTCACTGTAAGGTCGTGCTCACGCTGCGTGGGTTGACATCTAATCGCCTTGCGAGCAAGATATTCCTCTGGTCGAACAACAGGCATTGTTCTGGATTCCGGAGACGGTGTCACACACGCTGTGCCCGTGTTCGAAGGCTTCTCTATGCCACATGCCATTCGTCGAGTCGATGTCGCAGGAAGGTATGTGTCGTCTGATCTTACCGATGACGCGCACGGGGACCGGTTGTTTTCAGAGACGTGACGGACAATTTGCAATTACTACTACGAAAATCCGGACACCACCTGCACACAACCGCTGAGCGGGAGGTTGTGAGGATCATCAAGGAGAAGTGTTGCTACATTGCGCTAAACCCTTCTAAAGAGGAGAAAGACTCACTGGGACGCACAGAAGAATTCCGGTTACCCGATGGGAACGTGATTCAGGTATGAGGCAGATGTGGAATTCATTCCTAATTCCACCTTATGATCTCGATAGCTCGGACCCGAGCGTTTCCGTGCACCAGAGATATTATTCAACCCCGAACTTATTGGTCAGGAATACGCCGGCGTCCACCAGGTCGTCGTAGATTCCATCAACCGAGTCGACCTTGATCTTCGCAAAAGCCTGTTCTCAAACATAGTTCTCAGTGGGGGGAGTACGCTATGTAAAGGTAAGGTCGTGAATCTCTGCCTGTTCCCCTCGGTCTCATCCCTTTTCAGGGTTCGGCGACCGACTTCTCAATGAAGTGAAGAAACTGGCTCTGAAAGACGTCAAAATCAAGATATACGCCCCCCCGGAACGCAAATACTCCACATGGATAGGTGGATCTATCCTTGCGGGATTGGGTACTTTCAAAAAGGTTTGTCTTCGAACGTTGCCGGACTTTTATGCTAAGACTATCGTAGATGTGGGTATCAGCAGAGGAGTACCAAGAAGATCCTGATATTATACACAAGAAGCTGGGCTTTTGATTTGTCGCTCCTCACATTTGACACTAGTGCTGGTCTTCTCGTATGATACCCACCTATCCCATCTGACATTGTAATACACTTAGCTCGCGTGAAGTAATAAGGGGCTGTGTGCATATGCATGGAGTTCATGTGCATGCTAGGGGATAAAATGACATATGCCATAGATACAGCTTCGCCATTTGCAATATATGCGATAGGACGAGGAAGAGAGAAACGATGCAACTCTGCCCACACCATTTACTTGCCCTTCTTCGGGGGCTCCGCTGCCTTGACCTTTTTGGTTCCACGGAGCTGATGACCACGAAGAGTTAGCAAAATTAAATAGAGTGGAATGTAGACCGACCTTCTTGGCACGGTTCTTCCTTTCGTGTCGTAGTTTACGAGATGGCCTCTCAACTTTGGGCTGCAGCCCACTCTGCGACGGCGAGTTTGAACTTGTGAGCACACTTTTAAAATAAGGTACGCACCCGAACCAGGCGGTACTTGGGTTCAAACTTTCTCTGCGATGCCTCATCGTCGTAAACAAGGCCGAAACCGGTACTCTTTCCACCACCAAAGTGCGTCCGGAAACCGAAAAGCACGACGCGAGCCTTGTCCGTCTTGTACATGGCGGCTAGCTTTTCAGAGAGCTCATCCTTGGACACATTTGGGCGAGACGGGTGGAGAACGTCCAGGACAAACTGGCGGCGGGCCAAGAGACGGTTCGTGATGAACTTGCGGGTGCGTAGTGTTATAGGTGCTGAGGGATCCTGATGAAGATTGAGCAAGCGGTTCTAGCACATCCTGATCGCCATGACGCCATCCAGCCTCGTTCGAGCATAGTTTTTTGCAATTCCACGAGATATGAAGATGTCGGCAGGTAACGGGCCATACTCACCATGATTTTTGTGGTCGAGTCTCTGCCTTGACGAGGTTTTGCGACCCGATGGGTTTGACGGGGTGTTTGGGTTGGTAACAGACTGGGCCACAAGCTCCCTTCGGCAAAAGCCGTGCACAGCCACGGGTAACGAGACAATTCTCTAACCCGTCTACATTACATACATAGTGCATTTCGAACGGAGATCAGTGGCAGGTGTTCCAAGATCAGCATGTACACCCCCCTGATGACCTCTCGGTGGCGGGGCAGTTGGAGAGTTATCTGGTTGTGGGTCTAATTTTATTGATGAGGGCAAGCTAGTCACCTATTGCAACTTCAAGATGGCGGATTTCCCTGGAGTGTATGATAGAGTTCTCTCTTAGGTATTGACCCTTTCTCTATACACATCGAGGCCCGAATTTGTGACACAGCGCACAGATTTCAGACTGTGAATGCAGTGAGGACTACGTGCGCGGCCTTATTCAACTATTCATAAATGAGGTTGTAACTTAATCTACCTGGCAGGGTCGGGAGATACCGCTGTTTCGACTGCGGGTTCACTGCCATTGAATGCTATTAATGCCAGTCATCCCTAGAAAGACCAAAGTCAAAAAAAAAGAGAAGTCATCACGTCTGAACATTTCATTACTTGTATATATCCATAAGAATACCTACAATGTCCTCTTCCAGAGAAGGTATAACAAGTCAGCAAGTCGTAGCGATGGATATCATGGGAAGCAGAACAAGCCAAAAGCAAATGTAAATATTGAGAAGATGGTAATCCACGTTGGTAGCGGGACATAGCGCGCAGAAACTGCACTGGAAGAACCGGATGATATTGTCGCCGATTTATAGACCTTGAGAGAATTGATGATCCATGATGCATTCTACAATTCGTATATACGGTCACTGGAACAAAAGTTGCGGGTGGCACACTCACCACAAAGTTAGAAGGGTCCATCAATCTCTCCTCGCACGTTCCTGGGCAACCGGATGTCGCATATGAGTTACCAGCCCAATCACCTGAAAGCCAGGTATAGGTATATCTTAGTAAAATCAACGACTGCCTTACCGCAAAATGTGATATCTATGACATGTTCACTTCCTAGCAACGAAAAAAAAAAGTGCAAGATAACTCACCGAAAACGATAGAATGGTTCGCAAAGAATTGGCTGATGTTGCATGACGTCGGCGCCAGCGCCGCAACAGGTTCTCCCCAAGTGGAGGGGTCAGGCAAACCTTGTGCTATGTTTTCGGGTATCGCAGCACGATAGAAAGACCCTGAAGGGGTTAAGTGCACTAACTCCAAGGAAGGAATGGAATACAGACAGGCAGCAATTCCGTTGTTGTCCCATTTCATTGCAAACACACCTCCACCTTGGGAATCAAAGTACGGGCCATAAGACGCACGGCTCCACTCGGTAATCCCACAGCCAGCGTTGTTGTTTATTAAAGCGTTGCACTGAAGGTTATCAACGCCGTTGGTTTGCTATGACGGAGGATGAGTGGGATTAATGCGGCACCCGAACGTACACTCACAACTATGGTACCCGTAAAGTTAGTTGTGGCTGTCAAGTTGCAACCTTGTCTTTTAGTCAGCATGGCACAGGAAATCGAGACCATGCAAGAGACATGCCTGGTGCTGTATGCCATGTAACTTGATTGTGCTCGTTGTCATGTACACCTTCGATAATGTCTATTTCGCCGTTCTTCAGGAGAAGCTTTAGCATATTCTGGGGAATGAGAGGATACACACCCCGGGCCATGTTCCACTGCCAACAGTCCTTTTCGATTGGTCGGTATTGCAATCATCTGGGAACATGCTGAACCGACTGTACATACCAGAACGCTGGCCAGACGCCTAAAGTATAAAACGTCATGTAGAATCAACCAAGTAGGCACAAAACACACTGACCACATCCCCATGGTGCCATATCAAGGTCTAGTACAAACAGACCTGTGTTGTATATTGCTTGACTCGATATGCGAACACTGCAAATGCTCGGTGAGGACCATCGTGTCTCTATCGTGCCAAAGAGTTACCTCTTGCGATTGGTCCCGGAAGGCAGCCAGGTGGTATTATCACCATGCATGATAACCTTATTCTGCGGCGTGACATACGCCAGACTAGTGTTAAAGGCCGTCTGCTTGTCGACGAACCTGGACATTCGTTGGAAGTTTACTCGAGTTAATGTGACCAACCGAACTCACGTCACCAAACCACTGGAAGCATGACAGTCAGATTTCAGCCTGCAACAAGTAGGAGACTGAATGGTCGAACTTTGTCGGATCCGCACCCGTGTAAAAATCAAAAGTGCTTGAAGAAACGATCGCTCGTCAGCCAGCAGCACCGTGTATAAGATACTGGACAGTGACGGACTCGAAAAACGTCTCGCCCTCATAGGTGTCTTGAATCACCCATATCACATTCGTGCTTTCGGCGAGGGTCCCACATGTTATTGCGAAGACATGTAATAGCCAGAATATCCAAGGCCTGTGCTTCTGCAAGGCCATTTAAAGCCAGGTTTGTTCAGTGGGATAATGACTGAGCTTGGTTGATGGAGCAAAGCTTTGACGTGGGCAGCTCCGAAGGCCGTTCAAGCCTAAATACTCTCTCCAACACCTCCCAGCGTGCGGTCCAAGTGCTGCGGCTCGGTGTGTGTACTAGGTAAGTGGCAGACACGCGGCTCACACGAGGTAAAGCATAGCAAATCATTCGTCACACCCGTTAGACCAAATTATATGTAAGATGGATTCATGGTGTCTTTTATCGATCGAGGCGACATACAACCATAGCAAACATGGAGATGTACAATGCAATACGTGGTAAACAAGGCATAACGCTTGCCGCGATTTCTCTGAAATCATCGGTAACGACGAAGACTGAGTGTGTTGTGTTTTTTCCAGGTGGAGCGTTGCGGAGCGTGATTGTGGCGGTGACCCTTGCCCAATCCACGATTCTGGGGAAAACAAGTGGGTATAAATGTCCAGATGAGGTGGCTGCAGTGCACAAACCTTTTTGCCCGTGCTGGTAAGGCCTCGCGCCTCGCGCCGCTTGTGTACTGGCTTTGTGATCCAGTTGATGCGGGGATCCCGACGAATCTAGGTATTTCTAGTAAAGGGCGTCACACGACGCAATATGAGGCACTCACTGCTTTGTGATTGGGGTCAACGAGAATAACCTCGTAGTACTTGTAAACACCATCTTGGTTCAGCCAGTAAGAGTTCACGACCCGCAAGTTGCTGCAGCGCCTGCCGACACGCTCTTCTGCGACACTCCTCAAACTGCGCTGGAACTTGAGTTGGTTGACACCTTGACGGACGGGCTTTCCATAGGTAGCACCTGAAGACCATACTCATTGCTGGCTTCAGAGAATGTCTTCATTCCGAATACTTGCCTTTTGGTACCGGCTTCTTGCGGTTGCCACGCCTGACTCGAACGCGATAGACAACGTAGCCCTGCTTGGCCTTGTAACCCAGGCGGCGGGCCTTGTCCGGGCGAGACGGCCGGGATGCTCGGTGGATGACATTCAATTGACGGTACTCCCAGCACCTACACGGGAATCAGGAAAGATAAATAGTCGAGAATCGTTGCTCACATACCGAACGCGGAGGAGGAATCGCAACACGTCCGATTGCTTCTTCTTGTACAACTCGGTAACATACTTGTATGCGCCCATCTTGCTGGCTGGAAGGAGAAGAGTCAGCTACCACACATCGAATAGACCGCAGATGCATCCATCCGCCAACGATTGTCGGAGAAACTCCACAGGACACCACATATCCATCCAATGTCCCCAGATGTAATCAACGCGCGACAACGTACCTCTTGAAGGGATTTGACGCGATGGCGACGGCGGCGATGACGAGCAAGGAAAGTGCAGTGGACTCACTTTGCCGGAAGTTGCCGAGAAATCGGATTCTGCCGATGGCCGCATTAGGACATCGTCGTTTGCCAGGTTCTTGAAGTAAGTCTTGTATTCAGTCTTGTATTTAGTGTCGCTATGGCCAGCAATTCATATGGACGGCCTTATGATTCTTCATTTATCTTTTTCTTGCATCCCCTCTCGCTCTCATCATGATATGGCACAGGTCGGACGATCTTCAGGCATACCTCAGAGATGCTATCCTCCCCGGTATAAAGTATGGAAAGGACGCTCCAAGCTTGCCACCCACGGGGCACAAGGGTCACTGCAATACCCTGTCCACACGATTCAAGAAGTGCAGACACTTGACTGGCATTCACTACTTGGGTGCATCGTTCGATGAGATGCTCAATGATTGTGAGAACCCAATACTGACCGTTGCAGACGTCAGTGCTCACCGGGTTATATTCTTTCAAGGGATCAAAGAGAACGTCCTCAAGAAGTCTGTTAGCTTCCAACATGAAGATCGTGATACAGGCGAGGTCCTGACAGTTCCTTCGGCGCGAAAATTCAAGATCGGTACAGCTTTGCCACCTCCTGTCACAGATTGCACGCGGTAAATGTGATTATGGAAGGATGTATTCGATATTTTCTAACAGTTCCATGTCAAGCTTGGCGTCGTGGGTCGATCATTTGCCCTTGCAAACCGTCCAGCGCGTACTTCACATCATGTTCCCCCAAACCAAGGACTGGGGTTTCACATCTGATATCACGGGAAACAACGATCAGGAAATATTTAAGGAATTCTACTTCACAGATACCCGCAAATTGGCATCATTAGAGATTGGTCTCAATTCAGTCGTCGTGGCGTGCCAGCCGCCTTGGATACTTTCTCATGAAGACATGTGGCAGTTTACCGAGTTGAAATCTGTAAGTACAAGCATCTGTTATTTGGGATTCCATTTGAATTCTGTTAGCTTCCGGTGGATAATGTGCCTCTGCGTGCTAAAGAGCGTCTCTGGGCAAAGGTACTTTAACTGTACCTGGCACGAAGGTTTGGTATTCACCATAGACCAGCTCTGGGATATATCTGTTCGCCGACAGTCGGTATACTTCATAGTAACCTCATATCAGCAATGGGTTTTTGGTGTATTTTCGAGAGGTAATTCGGAGATTCTATACTTACACGGATCGAACTGAGAGAAGCCATAGGTTATACAAACGCCTTTGTTTCTCCTCCAGTAGATGCCCAATCACGCAATCCTACAGTATTACAGGCTATTCTCTACTGGCTCGCTTCTGCGCTCGCTGTCGAGGATGGATATGCTGCTCCACATGTACACGCAGAGTTTCTTCTGAAGATACACATATTCACTAACATCTTTGATTTCAACAGGTCCCGGAACCAGTGGGCTATGTCATGGGCAATATCGTCATTCCACCTTCTGACACTGGCGATGACCAAGTCACCATCCCAGATTCCTTGTCCAGCTGGACGAATAAAAGTGAAGGTAAAGCTCCTCAGGCTTCATCGATGTCATTTGGCTTAATGAATTTCAGAACCGGGATCGTCAGCATGTGTTGCCGAAGTTATAACTTTTGTTCCTTCTGAGAAAGGAAACCCCGGGGATGCGTCTGTATCGTACGTGCCACCACGAGACTTGGTTGCTACCCGGTGTATGGTCGAACGATGGCGGCAGACATTACCTGGCTATTCTGATACGCGTGATGTTGAAGCTTCACCATCATCATATCATAAAAGCCTCAGTCGTTGGACAGATGATTCATCTGACGACAGTGCCTGGACTGTTTCTTCAGACGATCACACGGAAGTAGGGGAGACGAAGGGCCACTGGCTTACGCATGCCTAAACATCTTACATCGAACGACAAGTGTAACCAATAGATCATTACGAGCAGCTGTAGAACTAACCAACATTCTTGTGGGGTACATCTCTGTCCTCTTTGGAGCGCAATTGGAACAATGCTGTACCCAGAAACAACAACCAACAAAAACATATGAGAATTATACAGGTACAAGCAAAGATGCGACCTCGGTGGATCTCGCGGTCTTTGTGGGAAGGATTTGGTGGGTCAGACTGATCATCAGTAAGCACTGCCAATGGGATGAACGACGATTCCTCTTCCATGGTCAGCGAAGACCGCCTATTGAGATCTATCTGAGGCTCGTTTTGATCCACAAGGGTATATCCTTCTGATACTGGCGGAGGTCTCTCGGCGATATCTTCCATACCCATTTCCCGATCGCCCTTCCAGCGACTCCGATAAAGGCGAGCCAGGACGATCAACATAAGAATTTGCAAGATGCTTAGTAGCAAGAAGGTCAACAGGAGGTATTGGATGGCAGAAGTAACGTCATGCTGTTTTGATAAAGGCTCTCGCTTGTCGAGCCAGATGCCAGTGAGCACCTGCACGATGGTGGAGCCAGTATGTTCAAGCTGCGAAAGATGAGTTGGGGGTGAAGAGAATGTCAAGGCCACTCACGCTCTTATGAAGACCGAGAGTAGTCGAAACATATTTCAGGGGCACGAGAGCCGGCACAATAATGACCAGCAGCACTGATGAATGGCAGTTAGCACACACTAAACTCACAATCCAAAGACTTTACAGGGTGAAAACCCAACACCAAAGGAATATGAAAGAATGCCAGGAAGGGGGGTTCCTGTCCATTGTGGTGGCGCCGAAAGCCAGGCATAACACATCATCGTAAACACGGCTGAAAGCATAAACAACCGTAAGACAGCCTGTGGACGCTTGAGGCGATCCACGAGGTAGCCGCACTGTTTCAAGATGGATCATCTTGACATGGGGAAGAGGATTATAATTTGGTCTCACTGCAGGGTACAGAGCCATACTGCCGACAAGGAGATATGATGCTTGGCGACTGGCATCTGCTTCATCTAGTTCGTAGCGCCTTTCTAATATATTCCTAGTTGAAATAGGTTGACACACAATCTCGAAAAATAACCAGCGAGGGCTCACGTAGCAAGGTGCGCAAACGGTGACCACACCATCCCGCAGAGAATATTTAGGCCAATATAACTTCCGATGAATCATTGCATCAACTTTGGTGACTATGATGAAAGAAGTAACCTACGCCCAAAATACGTCTCCAAGTGTCAGAACATCGCTCAATTTAACATAGTGCTTTCTTGCCACTTTCTCAAGGGCTTTTGCTTCAGAGATGCTGTGAGGAGCGCGCCGTCTCGCTTCATTTTGTGCCTCTGACGCTTCCAGGCTCGTCCCAGACGCATGGACAAACCATTTTGAGACAAATAAGTAAACGAGGTTGATAGCAAATGACAGGCCGGTAAGGGCTGTGGATGCAATAAATGGGGCATGCCGTCCAAACCTTGCAGCAAGGGGATATGAAGTACGCGCTGCTGCAAACGACGCGCCTTTGCTAGCCACGAGGCCAAGAGCCATCGATACACCTAGTCCGTGAGTGCTGAAAAATCGTACAATAATAGATTCCTGTACGACAGAGAGTGGACTAGTGCCAAGACCAAATACGAAGAGCCCGAAGACCATCAGACGAACGCTGCCTTGCATGTCCCCAAGTAAAACAAGTGCCTGACCTGTAGGAGTTGTGAGATAAGATTAAGTGTAGAGCAGGATCCATCCTCACCACCAAAGACTACTCCGGTGGCGATAATACTGGTAAGTGTTGTCCCCAACACACTGGCCATGACACCACCCAAGAGCGGAGTCCACGTGCCGTTGAGACTGAGAGCAGAAATCAATAGGCTGAATTCTACGTCGGATGTCCCAAGTTCTCGGGCGAGTCTTGATTTCAATGGTCCCAGCATGTGAGATGCACTGTGGACTATGATGAGCTGTTTCTACGACATAACCAATACGGTATGCGCACTAATGACTTCCAACCCCGAAGCAACAAGCACACAGAAGAGCCAACCACCGTACGACATACGCTTCGATTCGGGGGGCAACACGACCATCATAGGCATTGCTCTCGCTGGTATCGGTCGGGAAGTTTGCCAAGTCAAGATCATCGACGTTACAAGCGGCGTTTTCGAGATTGACACAGGATGAATCACGATTGAGCAACTGAAGTTGGTGGGTGTGCGACATCCCCGATAGTCAACAACCACGCAGCATACGTACTGTCCTTGGTGTGAGATACATCAAATACATTATTGACCAGGCTCCCACGGTAAGGAATTGTCAGTACAGTGAGTGAAATAAGACCTAAATCATATCCACATCCAACCAATGTCCCAGAACCCTTCAGCTATACGTAGAAACTAGATTGCTGATTGTCCGAACATAAAAGAGACAAACATTACACCCCATAATCACGCTAGCCTGGTATAACCACTCACATAGCTTCTCTTACTGGTTCGCATCCACATGCAAGTTGCCAATACAGTGAGGAGACACAGTCCGAACTCCACCCACCCTATGGCCTCCACGCTCAAGGCTTCCTTGCATTTGGAGACGCTGCTCAGGTCCTGGGGTAGGTAACATCCTTCGACGAACTCAGACGTAGTAGATATCCAATCGCAGTCACCCCCCGATCTCGTTCCATGCATTATGCCAGCGGCAGCACCCTAAAAGAATATATGAACGCCGAGGACATTCTTTTGCGGTACATTACTCACCCACAAGATCGTGGTAACAAGCAGCCAGATGATAGAACTCGCTATACTTGCAAGGAAATGTATGGCGCCATCAACTATCCACAACAGATACGCTGTCCCAAACAATGTTGTCCATACCGCATTGAATGCGAAGAGGATAAGCCTTCAGCGGCATCAGAAAAGTGTACCCAAATTACAATCCACTATACTCACACGGAGTGGTACCGACCGCTTGGCCAGTTATTGCTCTCGTTTCCATCACTGATGAGGAAGGCAGTGAGCCCCAGCTCTGCCATGGCGCAAACGGTAATGAGGGCGAAAAGGAACGGATGATAATGGGTCTTGATGTATGGCATTTCGTCAAGAAGCAAGGCCCAAGAAAAGTCAGAGGTCGCACAGAAATGACACGAGAAGAAGGAAATTGAGAGAACAGTTCAGATGCATTGTGTGGAGGCTATCCATTGATACAGCACCAGTACATGCGAGTGGCACGAGGTTTCTTACCCAAGCGAGTGCCACAATGGTCCTCGAGTATCCGGGCCCCTATCTGGCAATGCGACACGTGTTGTTGGCGCCGTTATCGCTCTGCCATGCAATACGGCGTACTGCAAGAAATAATCTGACCACAGAACTTACATTCCCGTGTGATAGGTTCCACAGATATCATTGGTAACTTTACATCGTAACAGCAAGTGTGGCAAGTCTGAATGCTCCCTCTTTCGTTTTATTTCCTAAGGACCAAGGTAAGATGATGACGTGCATACAGCATTTTGCCTCACCTCCTATAAACCCCGAAGCATGCACAAAAATGCACCCTTCAACACCACTTACCCGAGACAATTCGTCATCTCGAAGGCCCCTCCATGCCTCAGGCAGTGCTTTTCGGCTCTCAAAACTTTCGGGTGATACGGGGACTGCCTGGATGCGCCAATTCCCACCGAACTCGTCAGGGTAGATGACGTACAATGGTAGGGCTTCGCGGGAAATACTCTGCTCTTCTTCAAGCTCAAACAGGTGTTCCTATGACAAAGGTATCAGAGGAACGTGGCCCACTTGACAGGGTAACTGTACCTTCCACGGCACGAATTGTTCGAAAAGTAGTATTCCCCCACTAGAGTACACCTGGTGGCGTGTCGAAAGGCTAGCTGCTACTATATCCCGAGCAGGTAGCCATGCCTGTGCATAGTATTTCAGTCTGCCAAAGAATTCTTCTCCGGCAAGTTGTGACGCCTTGACGAAGAGCGACTGGTGGAATGGTTAAAGAAACAGTTCTGGTACCGCAAGTACCACGCACGTCGACAGCCTGAGCATTCACAGGGACGTTCCAAGCAGGATTGAGCCAGCCAACCCTACTCGACAAATCGGTTCGGCTACGATATCTAGGTTTTTCCTCAGCAGAGTACTGAGATATGCCATTATCAACGGCATCGATGGCTTCGATGAATTCCTGATGAAGGTGATGCATGACTAGGGAAATACAGCTAGTAAGACATACCCTGTACAACTTGAGCCACAGGACAGTGATCTGAGGATGTTCGGCGTCCAACTTCAGTTCACTTGCGATGACTTGCTTTCCAAAGTGCCTATAAATAACGTCAGTATATCCACAGATATGATAAATGATAACATGCTTGTAGATAAGTCCCGCCGACGACAGTTTGGTCGTAAAGCCATGTCCAAACACCTCTTGGAACCCACGCTGATGGTGGTCGAAACGATTCTTTTGGGGATCATAAACAGACCCTACGTCGACGACAATATCGCACTTATCAAGGGCAGCAGGGTCCCTGGTGCGTTGCAAGGCTGGGAGCTCCATACACTACGTGAGGAAGGACAAAATTGTTGAGTACGTACCAGCATCTCGATAGGTCGGCGTGTGTCGCAGAAAAAAGACAGCTAGAGCCTCGTCACAGTGGAAAGTGCCATTATGGGTGCCTATCGTCTATGAAGGATGGGCTTATCAAGTGGATTCAAATCAAGGGCTGAGATCAGACCTTGGTCGCCATCCCTCTTTTCTTCGATATTTGTCCAGCGCCAACTATTCGCTGCGTAGGATGTGCAGAAATTCGGATACAGTCGAGATGGGATCTGAGAAGCAAACGATACATAGTCTAATATTGGGTAGCAACCCGATTAGTGACATTCATGCTATCCGAGTCAAAGGTCCCAGTGTCCTTAAGAATAAATGTAGAGCGTAAACGAACGGAAGTCATGTGGATGGAGAATATACGTATGAATGTGCGTGCTATACTAGTCCGTCAGAAGCCCAGGGATATAGACGTTCGATAACAAAAAGATGGTAGGTCACCTGGAAAGCGCGACAGGCCATTGACCGCTTGAACTACCGCCCTATGCGAAAGTCAACACCACACCCACAGCGAATCCAACACCGCCAAGTATCGCTGCACCCCTGAGAGCCTCTGCACCAGCAATATAGCCATCTGGGGGACCATATACACCACCCTGTCCGGCGGCGCCAGGACTAGGTGCGCCTCCCCCAGGACCACCACCATTGATACCCGGAACGTCCGTGGCTGCGGTCGGTAGATTGCTCGTTACTTTGCTGCTGGTGGTGGAAGTCGCGTTGCCTGAAGCCGAACCAGTCATTGTTGTGCTGCTGTTGCCAGTGGGGGTTGCTGAACCCCCAGAAGCACTGCTTGAAGGACCGAGAGTGATAACTGTGGGAGTAGATACAGTACTGGCTTGGCTGTTGGTACCTATGATCCACGAGGTTGTTACTTGCTAGAATAAAGGCAAGTTCTGTGAAGATGGAGAAAGGAGAAAAGTGAGTAACAAACCTGGGCAAGCGAGAGAGTTGGGAACACCAAGCAGGCGAAGAGTAACAAGGGTCTCATCGTTGGCCTCTTTTTCAAATGTGTATGGAAGGAACGACTGTTTTCCTTCAGCTCTTGGGAATATCTAGGCCTAGGGAGACTTGTCAAGTACAAGGTTGGGTGGGTACATGTGGGAACCATTAGTTTGGGGGGTGTTGGGGGGTCAACAACATCATATTTCGAATGTACTACAAGTAACATGCTCAAATTTGCAAATCAAAACTCCTAGTTTGCTCCCCAAACACTAGTTCACAGCCTTGTTGGAGTTCACAGGAATGTCCGACTGACCTCCAATACGCTACAGGATCAACCCTAGCGTGAGCTTGCACCTCGAATTTTAGGCGAGCCACTTACAACAAATGCGAACTTGCACACTAAATGGCCACCTAGTCCCTTCTCCATCCAACACTGTCTTATGTTAGCAGATTGGCAGCCATCCAGGACATTATCCTCACTTGTTTCACTTCATATAAGCCATCGTATCTATATCTGGGTTGCAGTGCTGAGGTTAGATATTAGGAACTGGTGGACGAAATCTCGCTTACCCTTCACTTGGGCCATATTTTGATTGCAATTTGAAACCGCGGATCACTCGTACTGGCTTCCCCGTTTCCACAGAACGCTTCGGAAAATCAGAGAGCCCTCCGTTATAATACAGATATCTCACCTTGAGTGCTTTATTGTTATTATTTTCAAATGACTGGTCAAAACTCTGTTCCGCCGTCCGGAGCTAAATCGAATTTTCAGTAAATCAGTGGAACCGAATAAGCAGACACATACATTTTTGGGAGCAGCCTTCGTTCCCTTCAAGTCTCTACCACCTACCGCGTATCAGAACCACTGCTTCGATCCATATTCAAAGGTATTTACCTGCCCCAGTATACGTACTACCCAAATGTCAGAGACCGAAATGAGGTAAACAGACTGCGGGTGGGCGTCACTCACAATGCATATCCATCATCTACATCATCCTCATATCCGCCAGATAATGCAATTGAATATGCACCATTTTTCCCTGGTGCGATACCAGCAACCCACGGGCTATTCAACTTTTAAGAAAGGAGACTACCGAACAGCGTGCGACGTACGCATGGACTGCATCATTTGAACATTCTTCTCTAAAGAGAATGTCAATGCCGCACTATATGAGTTGTCAAGTCGCCTCCCTTACCGTGATGCCCACCACGATCCGACCTCAATGCCGGGAATGTGTCCATAGACCTTGCTGTAATTATAACAGTTCTATGGATGACATCCAAGACTCAGAGACACTTACGGATCGTGTCTTCTTTGCTTGTTCGGGGAATCAGAAGAGCTGGTCACGACGTTCTTTACAGTGAGAGGAAGCGGCGTGCCGCGTCGCAAGTCTGGGATTGAGCCATGACTAGCAAGTCGGTGACTTCGACGTCTGCCATCCAAAGACGGTGTATCTGGGAGCACATCTGCACGGGCTATCTTTCGAGGAGGTGCTTCGTTGTACTCTTCGGTGTCCACAGCACGTTTCTTGGATTTGACTCTTGGTTGCTCTTTTGGTTCGTTAGCGGGAATGAGCTTCTCGACGCCAAGGTCCAAGAGCACCTGCCTGTTGCGGCGGATATTGGCCTCGCGTTCCTCTGCGTAAGAGAGAGCCATAGTGGTTCGAAGTGCGAGGTGGCGCGGTAGGGAACCACACGTGACCGCGTCATATTAGCATCACGTGGTTTTATATTTCCTGTGCCGACTCCGACTCTTTCCTTCAGACCAGACATGTCATTCTTTAGACGCAAGGACAAGAGTTTAATACCACCTGTGCAACCTCAAGCAACGCCCCAGACCTCGTATGATACCTACGGGCCACCCACCGGAAAACCATCCGATCCAGAGTTAGATAAGGCACGTAATGAACTCTTCTCTGGGTACAACCCCCAGAAGGCAGGGTCTGGTCGTTTCTTTGATGGCCCGGCCCCCGCAAGAGAACCTGCTCCTGGAGAGGAAAATGACGAGGACGTCGAAGGAATAAAGCAACAAACAAGATTCCTCAAGCAAGAAAGCGTTACTTCCACTAGAAATGCACTTCGCCTTGCCAGAGAGGCTGAAGAAACTGCCAGAGGCACCCTGACCCGCCTTGGAGACCAGTCTGGTACGTCCTTCAAGGCCAGTTTCCGCCGGCAATGACACTCAACGTGGTCTAGAAAAACTAGCAAATACAGAGCGCCATCTCGATGTCGCTAAAGGCCACACATTGAGAGCAGAAGACCAGATTAATGAGCTCAAACAGCTCAACAAGTCCATCTTCCGTCCAGTTGTCACTTGGAACAAAGATGGCAAGCGCGCTGCACAGGAAGCGAAGCTGATGCAACGTTACGAAGATGAACGGCTTGACCGAGAGAAGGCGATGATGGACATTAGAGACACCCAAAGCAGACTGGGCCGTGGCGCAACGTCTGGGAAACAAGATGAAGAAGGCATCGCAAGTGTGGGTGGGCTTGCTGTGAGGAAGGAGCAACGCAAGCGCTATCAGTTTGAAGGGGGTGCATCGGATGACGAACTGGAGGATGAATTGGATGACAATTTAGACGAGATTTCCAGGGTTGCCAAGAGCCTTAAGTCATTAGGGACAACCATGGGACAGGAGCTCGATGCGCAGAACCAGCGACTTGATAATATCGGGAGGAAAGCCACAGAGCTTGACAACGGTGTCTTCAGGCAAACCGAAAGGGTATGTGATCTTGCACGACGTCTCACATTCCATACTAATGCCCTGACTAGCTCAAGAAGATCAAATAGTATAACTCAATGGTGCCTTCAGGAGCCTAGTTACTTTCTTGGACATTTTTACCCAGTGATGTTTGCCTGCTGTCTCGTTGAAATTTGGTGCACCCTTTGACGATGAACACCAGGGATTTTGAATCCGACCTAGGTGAAGTCACCCACCACCCGCAGGTACAGGCCTTCCTGAAGTGACGTTCGGGATTCCACAGATTAGTATTGAATCGTAACCAGGTCTAACCTAAGCGCCGTCACATGTGACCATCATGCCTAGATGTCCAAATCCTCGTCGGGATCGTCATCATCGATATCATCTGCGGAATCGGGTTCATAGTAAATGCTGCCCAATGTTGAGGGATTTGTCGTTGATTTCCCTTGGGAAATAACATCGGCTTACGATACATACGACGACAACATACTCACCTTCGTGGACATACGGAAGAGGTACTTGTCCCCGGGACTTTTCCTGAGACGGTGTGAGATGGAGATTGAACGACACATTTTGTGTGTGATCGGGTGGTTTCTGCGAATGATGTAGCATTTGTTAGAGAATCGGTCTTGGGTCCTCACCTCGTCCTGTTTCTTCCAGGAGGTTAGGGTCTTTAGGCTTTCCAGTTTTTCAAGGCTCTCGGGGGTATCCCCCTTCCATCCCGTCAGCATTCTTTCCGTAGTGCGCTTTCTGCCCTCTGCGCCTGATCCTCTGACGATGGACTCGATAACAAACTCTTTGGTACTGTTTTCGCACCCTGTGCATGTTCCTGTTCCATCGGGACCGTACACCAATCGCTGGCTTTCTTGGGCACGTTCAGAGATAGGGATGAAAACACTCCAAAACTTCTCTGCTGGCCCAGCTGGAGGTGGAGATGCTAAGTATGCTGTCGCGAGATGTTCGATCAGAGCTGGAGGGTGGGCGATGATGTGTGTCAAGGTTGGAGACAGACTCGTTTGGGTTAGAAGGGACAGGAGAGGACAGGAAAGCAGGTGAAGGACGAGAACAGATGGCTCTGGAAGGGGTGGTCAAATGTCGCGCATGGATGTATAAGGACATTGCGACATACGAGGGCGAGAAGAAACGAGTCGGAAGATATTCCTGATGAACGCAAACGTCTGTGAGTCTGACCCGATGTCTGAGGCAAGGGTGTCCAGGGAGTCGATCACCACTACCAGAGATCCAGGGGGTGCTATAGTTCATGTCAGCACAATCCTCGCCCCTAGCTGTTCCTTACCTGATTCCACAGCAGTAAGGATCTCCTGCCGTGGATCGGCCCATGAACCATAATCAGGGATACGCTCAGTATAGTCAAAAACCTCGACCGATGTGTCTGGTACCAAAGCATCACCGATCAGCGAAGAGGCTGGGTAAAGGAAGCAGAACAATAGGGTGTGCGATGGAGGTTTCGTCGGCTTGATCAGCCTGCGCAGAACTGGCAAACACGTCTGTGACAACGATGACTGGCAAATCACGAGAGGCTGATGTGGCCGCACACAGGTTGGATTGGCGAGAATGGATGCAAGAGGTGACATTTGGCAAGGTCATTAGATCCTTGTCTACAATAGGATGGTATGATGTCAAGTAGACGCTCCTTTTCCCCTCGATTTCTCCCATTGCTCTCTTTTCAAGCTCATGGCTTGCATCTTCCATCTGTATATTCCTACTCTCCCAACAACCTCGTCTGTCGTGAACTTGGAGTGGCGAAGAGACCTCTGCACGTAGCCGAGGAGAGATGAGGTGATTACTTTTATTTCCTTCAAATCACTTGATGTGGTGAAAGCGTAATCAGTTGCAAATGAAACCAGATCATCCTGTACATCAGCGTTCCTGAAGGGGTTCTCGACAAATATATGGGAAATTGTGGCCGTCGAGGATGTCATGCTTGAGTCCCGTTTTTTCTCCTGGATCGTTTTCTCAATCTCGCCTGTTCTCACAGAGTTCTTGTCCGACTGGGAATCCTCGGAGGCATCAACTGCGATGAGTCCGATAATCCTGCCATCGTACTCCAGGACAAAAAATCCCGACGAAGGGGAACGGGCGTAATATTCTTGTATGTCAGCGACATCAGGCCTGCGGAGGGTATCCGACGCAACGTCCTCGAAGTAGGGACGGTTGATCCTACACCCCGACACTGAGAAAATGTATCCCAATCGACAGAGACGGACCCACCAGTCGATCAAAGACAAGATCGGAACTGCCCAGCACGCAAACGCAGGCACGGGAGACAGCCACCCCAAGAAGCCGTGCTCAGGATTTGGCCACCAACTAAAGTACTCTATCATGACGCACGACAATGCTACCCATATGCTTAGAGTCAAAGGGTGCAACGCAGCTTGTTTCATCGTATTAGTGGTTGATGTTGAAGAAAAAGAAGATACATACCTCGTCGGTTGGCGACCGCCAGTCCCTCCGTGTGTGCCATTCCGAGAGCAAACTTCACCACCTTGTCATCGTCAGGTCGATATGGGCGAATCTGAGCGTTCGGTACGCTCATGGCAGCAGGGATGGAAAAGAGGCAGAGATAGTCGCGGTACGATGCAGAGACGTGTCCATTGGATGCCAAGGTTAGAGACCCTTCAGCACTCAGTCGCACGTTTGCCAGTGTGCCTGTGGATGTCAACGTCGTCCCTTACGAACATGCCAAGGATCGGAAGTGGATTAGTCTCCCCCAGAGCCGTTCCTTTTCCTACGTACCAGCACTACCAAGTTTAAGCTTGTCGCTACAAACGCCCAGTACTACTGATTCCACGTTCCATCGTACAGTACCTTGTCGCCATGCTGATCACCAAAGCCTACCACGATGTACCCAGCAAGCTCAACAACGAGCGGCCGATCCGCATTTTCGTGATCTCTCCAGTGGTGCCTAACTACCCCCAAGCCAAGTTCCCAGGTATGTGATCCATGATGAATCGACACAGATCCAACGAGAATGAGGACAGGTGTTGTGTGTTTCAGGTATATGCAGTGCTTGATCCAGCTGTCTGGTACGATCTCAACCTGGCAGCGAGATATATCAAGTGACCGGTCCTGTGGAGAGATTTGCTGGACAAATTGCCAGCCATGGCTATGTCGTCGGTATGCCTAATGAATCACATATCAGCGGAGACACACTTAGAATATCCAGCGTGTCCATCGAGCTTCCATGAATTCGAAGGGCCCGAGCCGATCCCCTATGACACGGAAGGTCGGGCGTTCTGTTCGCGTTGGCGCTAAGCTGACTCCCTGGCACAGGGACTGACCGAGGTAACAAGTATAAAGTGAGTTTGTTGCTATCATTCTGCGCTCGCTACAGTTGTGATATGTTCAAAGATCGAGAAAACTGTAGAAGCATATGACGAGGTACGCCTCCGCTTTTGATGCAATCTTGGAAATGCACCTAACACAATTAGGATGCAACCCTTGCTGTCGATCTACTGTGTTCTCTCCCAGTTTGCAGTGGTCGCATCGCAGGTCAGCAATAATCCTGGCAATATACATACATCGTCGGAATCTGATGCACAAATTCCCAGCGACAGGCATGTGCCTTGGTGGCCATCTAGTCCGTCATTCTCCTTTCTCCCCCCGCAACGGCTGATCTCTACTTACCCAGGCATTCCGAGTATAGTATATGTTTTGCGATTGACGACAACATGCTTACGGTACCTGTCCACTTCAGGCTGCCTTTGATGCCAGGGTCCTATCCTCAGTGTGTTTCTTTGCGACGGACATACATGGTTCCACCCTCGGGAAAGGCAAGAGGGACGACTCACTGGAGCGTGTCCGCAATGGCGACATGACAAACAAGGGAGAGCTTGTGGTGCGTCACATATAACTCAGGGTTAACAAAGTGATCCATGATCTTTATCCGTGAATTTGAAGATGATCTTTGGCAAACAAGTTAGCCCGAGTTCTGTTTTGACTCCTATCCACTGAGACATGACCCAGGATACCCATGTCCCGCGCGCTGGGCGTGACCTAATCAGAGAAACTCTCGAAAACGCGAACGTTCCGTGTTCTGTATGCAACTGATTTTAGTTTTTCAACAAAGTTTTGACATTGCTGCATCGCAGTTCTTGGAGGTACAGGCTCAGCACGCTTTCATTCGTGATGAATCATCCAAGGGCAGGTGGGACGCCGCGCTCACTAGGTCCTTATTCACGTTTATGATGGAGGTGTTTGAGAGGACCGTTGGACGTGATCTAGGTCCGCGGTTCGAACAGGGACAGAGGGCAGAGCATGTTTGTTAAGATGATCGGGTCATGTCACTCACAATGTTAGGCACCTCATTTTTATTTTTCATTTGGGCGCCTGCGTGAGCGGGAGATAAGATCCCACTGCCTTCATTAATGTGCATACAAGAAAGTGAAGAGAAGCTTGCAGGTATGTATACCGTGAGGGACGTAAAGAAACAGGAAGAGTCACAAAGAGAGAAGATTGCTACAGTACTTCTACAGTCATTTATTTCTTCTTGGCAGCCTTCTCCGCAGACTTGGTCACTGAAGGCAGTAATAAGCACATAGAAAGAGAGAAGACAGAGATCCAAGTATTTACCCTTTCCGGACTTGTCGACCTTCTCAACGGATTTGATGACACCTACGGCCACTGTCTGCCTCATGTCACGAACGGCGAAGCGACCAAGAGGTGGGTACTCGTTGTAAGACTCCACACACATGGGCTTGGATGGAACAAGTTTGACAATGCAAGCATCACCGGACTTGACGAACTTAGGAGACTGTTCAAGAGACTTGCCACTCCGACGGTCAATCTTCTCAATGAGCTCGGCGAACTTGCAAGCAATATGGGCCGTGTGACAGTCAAGCACGGGTGCATAACCAGCACCGATCTGACCGGGGTGGTTGAGGACGATGACCTGAGCATTGAAAGAGGCAGCCTCCTTAGCAGGGTCATTCTTGGAGTCGGAGGCGACGTTTCCACGACGAATATCCTTGACGGACACGTTCCTACATAGGTGTTAGATGATATTCCTAGCGGCCGATCAAAACTACGCACTTGACGTTGAAACCAACATTGTCACCAGGGAGACCCGCCTCAAGCTGTTCGTGGTGCATTTCGACGGACTTCACCTCAGTGGTCACGTTGGTAGGAGCGAAGGTGACAACCATGCCAGCTTTAATGACACCAGTCTCGACACGACCGACAGGTACTGTTCCAATACCACCAATTTTGTAAACATCCTGGAGAGGAAGTCGGAGAGGCTTGTCGGAAGGACGAGTGGGAGGTTCGATGGCATCGATAGCATCAAGAAGGGTCTTCCCCTTGGCTACACCACCCTTAATTTCCTTGGTCCAGCCCTTGAACCATGTCATACTATTGACGGATTAGATCGAAATGTCCGAGTAGAGAGAAAGACAGGCACGTACTTGCTGGACTCCTCCAACATGTTGTCGCCATGCCAGCCAGAGATAGGGACGAATGCGACTGCTTTGGGGTTGTAGCCAACCTTCTTAATGAAGGTGGAGGTTTCCTTGACGATTTCGTTGAAACGGTCTTCGCTCCACTGTGAAGTGCTATGAGCGCCCAGATACTAAAAATGTCGTGGATAGAAAAAAATCGACCTTGGTGGTATCCATCTTGTTGACGGCAACGATAAGCTGACGGACACCGAGGGTGAATGCCAGGAGGGCATGCTCACGGGTCTGACCGTCCTTGGAGATACCGGCCTCAAACTCACCAGTACCAGCGGCAATGATAAGGATGGCACAGTCAGCCTGAGAGGTACCGGTAATCATGTTTTTGATGAAGTCACGATGTCCAGGGGCATCGATGACCTGTGCAAGTGGATAGGATTGGCAAACCACAGCATGAAAAAATGAATTTGGGTACATACGGTGACCATGTATTTGGGGGTCTCGAACTTCCAGAGGGCGATATCAATGGTGATACCACGCTCTCGCTCAGCCTTGAGCTTGTCAAGCACCCAAGCTATTAGGGTCGATTCAGTGATCAGAAAGGTTGATCAAGAGATGTAGGGACTCACCATATTTGAAGGAGCCCTTGCCGAGTTCGGCGGCTTCCTTCTCGAACTTTTCGATAGTACGTTTGTCGATACCACCGCACTTGTAGATCAAGTGACCAGTGGTCGTCGATTTTCCGGAATCGACGTGACCGATGACTGTGATCAGTGAGATCGCAGTCTCACAAGAGAGGACGAAGCCGCCTACCGACGACGTTAACGTGAAGCTTTTCCTTTCCCATTTTGATGGATTTCTGTGCAGGAAATCAAGAGTCAGTATCGGACATGCGATCGCGGGCGATGATGGCGGAAATCGAGGGGAGATGGGGAGATGTATCGTAGGAAATGGTGTAGAAAACGATGATAATCGGTGGACGTGGATGGCACTCACTTAACAGTACAGAAAAAAGAAAGAGGGAGAGGAGGTGATGGTACGGGAGAAAGAAAGATTGGGCAGGTGTTTTTAGTTATACCTTGAAATTTTTATCGATGCCAAATCGATAATGATAAACTGATAAGTACCCGCAACTCCGCTCGGCATCACCCGGGCCGAGTGGCTTGCTCAGCAGTCAGGATGACTCCGCTCCACGTTGATATTGCACAGAGTAGTAAATACAGTCGAATTCTACATCCTGTGCTAGCTGTGGATGGTCGTGGGCTTGCGATAATATACGGTTGAGCTTGAGCAACGGCTTTCAGGACGAAGAGAAGATCAGATAACAACTTGCCACAAGCCTCGTTGTCTTGGGTGATAATCAATTGATGCATGTTGGAAACGCGCTCGGCTTTGGAGAGAGAGGTCGCTGACTCCCATACGGACTCTGCATTCCCCATCCATAATTTCCGCTCAGGAATCGACATTCAAGGATATTTTCAAACGTTGGCCGGGCATGGACAACAACCTGGAGGCACGCTTTCACAAGGGCTGCAGCATCCCCTAGTGCCCCACCCCCATCGGCTTCCTCACCTTCTCCCGATTTGTCATCGCCACATCGCTCATCTAACGCGATAGACGCGTTGGCAAACGGAGACTCTAGACCTTCCTGTGCCTCAGCGGCCGTGAGGAACGGGCATTCACCCACGAGAAGAACGTATGCCACGACCCCAAAAGCCCAAACGTCTTGCTCCTTTCCGTGGTAACGCTCACCTCGGAGAATCTCAGGCCCTGCATAGTCCAGACTTAGCCAGCCAGTGAATAGCAAGTAAACACAGGACTGTCCACAGACTCACGTCCCACTAAAGGTATCCCAACCATTCCTTCTGACAAGTCCTGAGCTCCCGAAGTCGATAAGAACACACCTTCCCTCGGGTCCAAGGACGACGTTTTCGTCCTTGACATCACGATGCACTGCACGACAAGTAAGGGGCACTGGTCAGAGAACGAAAGTTCAAAGACTTGCCGATACCATGAGAATGAAGAAAACATAGTGCATCTGCAAGTTGTCCCAAATAGCTGCGGATTTGCGCGGGGGGGAGACCACCTGGGTAGGATTCGACAAGATCAAATAAATCAGTTGGAGGCGATGGTTGGCCCGGCAGCCGTTCAGGTACGGTCGACGGTAGAACGAGGTAATAGTAGTGGGTATCTTCGAAGAAGTCCAATATAGCACAAATATTGGGGTGTCCCTTGATGATTTTTCCCTCTTCCCAGTACTCGTTAGGTCCGATTTTAGGCGGAGAGTGAGTGAGTCGGCTCGGGTCCCATGCACGTACAGGAGGAAGCATGAATGAGGTGGAGGATATGACGGACATGACAAAGATTTCTATTGGTATGGTGCCATATTGGTGGTGACGTTTCCAACAATCGGCTAGAATCCGAGACTTGATGATCTGCTTGATCACTATAGGTTGCTATGATTGTGTGAGGTTGAAAGTTTGAGAGTGCCAGGCTGTCCTCACCCCAAGCGATCCGTCTGAGTTGTATTCGCGGGCACGTTTCACAAGGCCATAAGCTCCACGGCCAAGATCGCCCTCGATGAAGAAATCAGATATTGTCTTTTTATTTGAAACCGGCTGTGCCTCGGATACAGGTGTTGGAGGCCTTGTACTGGCGACGGACGAAATTAAATTTCCGGAACTTCCTGAGCGACGCAATATCTGTGGCATTGGAAGGGAAGCCGAAGGTGGATCCATGGGTGCAATGGAAACGCGCCCAGCAATGAGAGATACGCGCTGCTGCGAAGACCGCCGCCGCGGTCGGGGGTGAGTGGGAGACCGAGGAGGACGGCAAGAATCCGATGGGCTGAACGGAACGGAAGACGAGGGGCTATAAGACCTGATCGGGGAAGTGGATGACGGTGAACTGAAGACCGGGGGATCGGAGGGCCGTGCGGTGGAAGAGGGAGGATGTATTTTCGATGGTTCCAGGCCAGGAGCAGCCGGCTGACAAGGAGGGACGATTAAGATAGGAGAAACTGCCGGGGATCTTCGAACTGGACTTGCGGGGTGAACAGGTTCACGATAAAGGGATTCATTCGGGGGCGTCTGGGGCTCGGGACTGTGGCGGGATGTTGGATGATCGTCGACCTTTGTGTTCCAATCGAAACCACGCCCGATGCAAGTGACACCCCAACTATTTTCAACGCTCGCCGTCCGGTGTAACTTGGACGGAGGAGGAGGAGCAAGCCAGTCGTCGTCATCCAGGGTGCGATCGAATGATGTCTCAGCCAGCATAGATGACAAGTGAGAGAGACCAAGGAAGTCGAAAGACAGAAAGGCAATGGAGGGTCGGCCACTTACTGGCGTCTGCTCATAAGCACTCCACAGAGACGGTTCTCACGCTATTCTATGAAAGGAACAAAATCCAGTGTCCACCGCTGCCAGAGCAGTGTCGTCGGCGTCCTTGTGCTAATATGGCCCTAGGATCACAACCTAGTGGATATTCGAATGAAGACCAGCTGAGACGAAGGACTTGGTTTAGCATAGCCTCTTGTTGACATTTGTTTGTGCACATCCTCTCTCGACAAACTCTTGTCTCCGTCGAGCAAAGCCGGTCGATCCTCAAGAACGAAATCTGTGAGTATGACTGCCTAACGTCTAGCCCGACATCTTCTTGCGACTGTTTGCTGTTCGTCTCGCTCGCAGCAGTGTTCCCGGCTCAAAGGCGCTGGATGAGCAGTCTTGTGATCAGATGGAGTGAGTGCTGATGCTGTTGCTCACAGACCGCTATGGCCATTAAGATCCCTATCGTCAAGAAGCGCACCAAGCCATTCAAGTTCGTCCTCTGCCACGCTCGTCTGAACGCGCACTTATACCTCAATTAGGCGTCATCAATCCGATCGTTACCACAGTGTCAAAGAGGCATGGCGGAAACCCAAAGGTATCGATAACAGAGTGAGGCGCCGGTTCAAGGGCCAGCTTCCCATGCCCAAGATCGGTTATGGGAGCAACAAGAAGGTGCGCTGCTCAATTCACTTTTCCAGAATCCACTGCAATTTGTTTTTTGCAGACCCGCCATCTCATGCCCAACGGCCTCAAGAAATTCCTTGTCAGCAATGTCAAGGAGGTCGAGATCCTCCTTATGCACAATAAAACCTACGCTGCAGAGATTGCACACAATGTCAGCAGCCGAAACCGCGCTCTGATTCTTGAGAGGTAACATCGAATGCATGATCTATATGGCTAGAGTCTGATGTTCCTGGTGTCATAGAGCAAAAGCTCTTGGGATCAAAGTAACAAACGCTGCAGCACGGCTACGGTCGGAGGAGTAGATACTTTTTTGATGTACTTCATGGAGATTGTCAACATGCAATTATGTTCATGTGCAAATGCCATATAATTATGACACACTGGGAAGTTTCCCATGAGCTGGCATGCCTCCTGATTCTTTCTACACTCCATTCCAACAACCATGGGCACCCTTCGGTGAGGTATACCCAAGCATTTCATGTCTCAAGGAACTCATTTCACGCAGACGTGCGACACACGCTGGTTCGTGGTACTCGGGAGATGGTGCGTTCTGTGGATCAGCGCGATCACGACCTCATATCGATCCATTACAGATAATCAGCTCAGGCAGGAGCTGAGCGAATGGCTGGCTGCCGTGAAACCCACAGAAGAGCAGGGGTACGATCCTCCTGTTGCAGGATGCAAGGCCATCATCGCTCCGTACGTTCATAACGTGAACTATAGTTATCCCTTCAAGCCTGATGACGCTTCAACCGCAGGCATGCAGGTTATTCGTACTCTGGGCAGGCTGCTGCATGGGCGTACAAATCAATCGACACCACTGGCATGTGAATAGTTCCTGCGTTTGCGGGTTGATTCCCCGATGACGGTCTTTCCAGAAAACGGGTGTTCATCCTTGGGCCGTCTCACCATGTCTATCTCACTCGCTGTGAAGTTTCCGATTGTGATTATTATGATACACCTCTGGGTAGATTGCGCATCGATAAAGCGAGTGAGTGATTAGATTCCTTTCTTTGTGCTTTTGAAAACCGCTTTCAGTCAACAAAGAGCTATTGAAGACAGGGATATTCCGAACCATGAAGGTCGACACGGACGAGGATGAACACAGTATCGAGATGCATCTCCCATATGTATATCTCACATTCCATGGGTATGTCCATTCACTCTCTCCCATTTGTTCCTTCTTATACTATTTGGTTTAGCTGTGACGTTACGGTGGTGCCGATCTTGGTGGGAGCGATCAGCAAAGCCCAAGAAGCCGAGTATGGTAGCATTCTGGCACCATACCTTGCCGATCCGAGCAATTTCTTCGTAGTTTCAAGTGACTTCTGCCATTGGCAAGTATCCGTGTTGATTCAGCGCGTTTTTTTTGACTCCTTTATAGGGGTACTCGTTTCCGCTACACCTTCTACTATCCCGAACCACTTCCTAGCAGTGTTGCTGGCGTGCGGTTGAAGAGTTATGGACCTCAACCATGTGACCTGTTACAGCGACCCATCCACTTATCCATCTCCGACCTCGACCACGAAGCCATGGACACCCTTACCGTCCCACCGAAATCGGAGGTCGAAGCACCCGCGGCCCAATCTCACACGAAGTTTTCAGAGTATCTCGACCGTACAGGCAACACTATATGTGGCAGGCACCCAATTGGTGTGTTGCTCGGTGCTCTCTCCGAGCTGGAGAAGAATGGGAAACGCGCCAAGGTCGAGTGGGTGCGTTATGAGCAAAGCAGTAAATGTCACAGCGTAAGGGACTCCAGCGTGAGTTATGCCAGTGCATACGTCACAATTTTATAAATGCAAACACACCAACCAATGTATTCATGGAATCATTTTGTAACCAAATATCTAGACATTGTAGACCTGATGATTACCTTGTAAATCCATTGTCCTTGTTGTCGTAGAGTGTTGTATGGTTTAAAGAACGCTGCGTGGAATCTGCGGTCCACTGAGACCATTTTCTAGTGTCTCCGTACCAGGTACGCCGATATCATTGACCACCTTCGCGACTTATTGAGGAACCACTCTTTAACTTTGTCTCCGGGTGACATACCTTTCCACTGGCCATTTCAATGTCCTCGAACCCCCAGTCTCTTGATGCGCCATCTTTCAAGTGACCGCCGTCTGCCAACTTTTTGGCATCCCAAGCACCCAAGATACCATGCGTTGGCTTGCGAGAAAACTCGGAGACAGAACAACAGCCGACCCTGAGTCGCAAGTCAGGAAGAGCGAGGAGACCCCTACACAGCACGATGGTGGTCGCTGCATGCGAAACCAGTAGAATGTTCTTATGCTCATCAGCAAAACGCGCCTCGACTTCTGGAACAAAAAGGTCTAGGAACCCATTGACACGAGCATGAACTTCCCCTACATCCTCGCCTTTGCGGGAAGGATACCAAATAGAAGACCAGGAGGGATCGATTTCAGTGATGTAGCGTTTCAGGTCCGCTGCAGCCCATGGACGGGGATGTAAACCAGTTCCAGGCGCGACAGGGGAGTACCATTCAGATAGGCCTGATAAAGCAGTAGTGAGAAGCTGGATATTAATCCCGGCAGTTGCAAACTCACCATGTTCAACGTGAATCGGGAGGTTCAAAGCATTGGCCACAGGCAACGCGGTTTGGAGACAGCGATCTACGATTAAGATCAAAGGCGGGGGGGAACAATGATCGTTGCGACGTCGTACAATACGGGGAGGAGAATATAACAGTTGGTCTCTTTGCTTCTGGGAGGGTTTGGAAGTATGTGGCGAGTTCCTGGGCCTGAGCCTACGGGCACCAAGCTTGGTCAGGGTGGACAGATACCAGGGCCAGTGTTACCTCTCCATATGCCGCCAAGGAATGGTCTCGAGCAAGACCCGTAACAGTTCCGCTGTTGGGTACCTGGTAAGACACAAACGGACACTGACTGTGGGCAACCGACCAGTGTGCATCTATCCAGTTTGCCCTGTGTCCTGGAGATCGCTGAGTGGTGCCAGCTGATCAAGTTGTACAGACTGACCGTGCCGAGCGATGTGAATGGTTTCGATCATGGTAAAAAATTCGCTGACAGCAGGATTTGAACCTACGCGGGCAATGCCCAAGTGATGTTGTGGATTCAAATCACTCGCCTTAACGACTCGGCCATATCAGCTTGAAGCCTTCGCTCGTCCATCTACCACACATCCTCGACGGTGCACCCTTGCCCAACATTTCCCATCCATCCTCGACATCCACCCTACTCACGCCTGTTACTCGTCTTGCTGCCCAGTGGCAGCATCGGCCCTCCATGGATTCGCTGATCCCGTTCACGACATCGGGAGCACTGGTAGATTGCGTGGACAGTACGTCTGCCGTGTCAGCTGCACACCACCCGTTCTCCCTGAGTCACCCATGTTCGCTTTGCTCCATGTCTTGACTTAGGAAAGATGCTCGTGGTCCTCCGAGATGGTCGAAAACTGCATGGCGTCTTGCGCTCCTACGATCAGTTTGGTGCGCCCTCGTCTTCTGCACGCTGGTCCGTCCCAAACTCTGCACTCAACGCCTTCGTGTAGCAAACCTCGTCCTCGAAGATACTGTAGAGCGAATATACCACGGCAACGCATTTGCAGAGCACTGGCACGGCCTATTTTTGATTCGTGGTGAGAACGTTGTGTTGTTGGGTGAGGTTGTACGTCTGCCCGCGAAGCGTCCCTCTGCACACACCTGCCTCACGACCCCCTCAGGATCTTGATCAGGAAGACGACATCCCATTAAGACAGGTGGACTATAATATACTAGAACAATATCATAAAAAGGACATGGCTGATAAGAAAGCCCGTGAAGACATCAAGTCAAGAATTTTGTACGAGCAAAAGGGGTTTTGCAAGGAAGGTGGCGAGGGCGACGGCTATTAACCCTGGATGCAGGCAAACATGTGTATTGCTCTTTACCTGTCCCTTGGGATGCCAATGGACTGTCTGGCAGCCTTCAACGATACGTAAAATCTCAGCTCGTGCTACCAGGTAGGTCTAGTGACCGAATCCAGCGAGAGAAACCCAGAGATAGTCGCAAGTCAGGAGCAACGGCCATTGAGACGATGCTCTGGGCTTGGGGCTGTCTGCGATGTCTGGGGGTATAAGATATCCTCAATGCGCTTGCGTATCTCCCGCTCCCGGGTGGTGAGTTTGAGCAGTATCCCTTCTGTCATCTCCTTGTCAAACGAAACCTCTGCGGTGCGCAGTTTCTGCCACCTAACCAAGTGAATGAGGGGCGCGTCAGACAGATGCTGCCAAATTCGACTCACCCAGCATGTCGCTCGCATTTCTTTTTCCCAGTGCACCACCACTCACATTGGGCGGACGAGCCATCGACCTGCATGGCTTCTTCTGTGCGTTCCCCCTTTTCTTCGTAACTCTCCAGCACCTCTGCTCCGAAGTCTACCCACTCCTCCTCTCCGAAGCAGAGCCTTTGATCCCATCCGCATTGGTCTACATTCTCCGCACGTTGAGTGGCGAGGTTGACGACCTTCTCCCGCCACAATACGGTGTCCATCTCTCGTTTGAGCATCTCGCGTTCAGTTACGACATCTTCGAGCTGCACATTCAGACGATCGATCTCCCACTCGGCTCTACGCTTTCCAGTTGCATCCGGACGACCTGCCCTTCGCTCCTCAAGTCTACTTCCATTAGTGACCGGAGTCAGGGGCTTAACAGAGTCGGCATGAACAACTATTCCTTCCCGTTTTTCCGCATTCTTGACCACTTCCCAAAGCACCTCTCGCTTGCCACCTGACTTTTCCCATTCCGATATGCGTTGTTGCATAGATTTTATACCACACTCGTCAGAGCAGTACTTCGAAAATGCGCCACGGCAGGGTTTGTGACATGCGCTCGCGGATGAAGGGTTTTCATGCTGGAGACCAAACTGGCATCGTCGTTTCCATGTCGTGCGCAACTCAGGATTGCCTGAGGATGATGTCAAAAAGAGAAGCCCAGCGAAAGAGTCTACACTGACGTTTTGCACATGGTGGACACATGAACTGGTCGACAAGATCGATCTCGACATCAGACACGTTGACACATTGCGTATGATACCACTCATCACACCTAACGTATCACCCTTGTCAACGCCCAGGGCGACGCAATGTTGAGAGAAAAAAACGGACCTATCACACGCAATCATCATCCTGTCTTCGTCATACTGTGTCTTGCAGACACAATATAATTTGTCGTCCTCCTTATCACTCACATCGACTTCGGCCACTGGAGCCGTCTCTTCCTTGCCATCCACCGCTGGCATAACCGATGTCGAGCGTGACCTACTAGCTTCATTAACAGTAACTTTGGGCGGGATTGTGCCCTTGCAAGCATCCCTGGGAACATCGCTAGAGCTGACTTTCCCTCTAGGCTTGGCCGTTGATTTTGCGCGAGATTTCTGCTGCTGTTTAGGTTTAGCAGGAGCCTACAAACAACGCATGTGTTAGTGTGTGGTGTAACCAAGTATATGCGGAGACGTACCTTGGTGACAGCCTCGAGCTTCTTCTTCTTACTGCTTGCAGCTGGGGTGACGCTCTTGTCCTTATACTTGTCGCCCTTTTTTGTGCGCGAAGCAGAAGGCGGCATTGATTCCCGATCTCGATGATCGTCTACGGCAATCGTCGGTACCCGCAGCCCCTGCTCAGGAGCTGTTACTGCCGGTATGCTTGTTCCCGCAGCAGCTGGTTGCGAACGACGTGCAGGCGGACCTTCGACAAGGCTCAAAAGCTCTTCGTCGACATCCATGTCCATCACGCAAGGAGTTTCCATACCGTCGTTACTCTCCAAAATTTCTACAGATCTACGGTCACTTGGGGGAGGAGAAGACATAGAGATGAGCACATCGATGTCCGGATGCGCCTCTGCTTTGACCATTGGTGGGGGCGTAGGGGAGTGACTCGAAACCGCCGTTACGACTTTGAATTCATGCTCGAGTTTGAGCTCGGGTTTAGCCTGCACCTCAGGTTCGAAGTAACTGGCATCCGGTAGAACGACATTTAGCACCTCTGGTTGGATGATATCTGGCACAGATTCCGACAGTAGCACTGGCTTCAAATCGGAAGTATCCATGGCCTGTTGCACCGAATCCTTAGACTGCTCATCCGCCTCGTTCTCCATCGCTAGATGAAGAATCGGTGCTGCAGGCTGTGTGACCACAAATTCTTCTTGCTGAGCATGCGAGGGAGCTATCGACTCGATCGGCGATGGAGTAGGTAAAGAATGCAAGGGTTCCTCGGCTGGCATTGCGTGAAGGGGAGACTGGGGTGCGACTCCCGATATCTGTTCCTGAACTTGGGAGGGAGGGGACATGGATAAGCTTTCGGGAGGATCCAAGTGACCTTGCCGAGGTGAGGATGAAGAAGAACGAGGGGGCTCTGAGGGAGTTCGGGAAGGGAAACGCTCCACAACAGCCTCTGCGACAGACTCAGCGGGAGAAGGTGGAGCGCGTGCTGGCAATTCATCCACAGGCTCCCGCATATCCCGGGCCGCGTCTTCACTTCCTTCGGTTGGATGCCCGCTAGCCAACGGCACGTCCAGCACTAAGGGAGTGGCATTGATTACTGCAGGTTCATCTGTCGGAGGCTCCTCAGCGTCACTTTCGCGCAGTGGCGATATAGGCCTAGGTGATAGTTTCACTGATGCCTGCCTCTGTTGCTCAAGATCAGGTTTGAGCTGCTCCGATAGCGTTTCTGGTACATAGGCTAGCCTGACATTTGCTTCCGCTTCATCTTTCAAGACTTTTTCATCGGTAGGGAAAGACTGGGCCTGTAGAGCCTCTCGCATAGGCCCTGGGGCAGGTGGTCTAAGATCCTGGCTTTTCTCCCGACTGCTGGACATGGAGGTCTGGAATGGTGGTAGCGGGTGCGAATCCCTTGTCGCGTCATCATCTTCGTTGTCCCACAATGCTTTCGCAAGGCGTGGGATAGGAGCTTGTACGGGTACGCGGGCTTGCACTTGGACATAGGGGCGTTCTTCCTCAAGTGAGAACCGCCCATGGCTGGACTGAGGGACCTCTCGAGGTGGCGGGAAATCACTCAATAATGAAATCCCACTGGACATTTTCGGAGCACTGGAGCTGGTAAAGGAAGATCTGGTATCACGATATAGAATTGGCGAGCGCGGTTGAGGAAGAGAGCTGGGATGCGGTGATACTGGTGTCAAAGTTAGAGGGGAATGCACTTGCTGTTGAACTGGCAATGAGTGCGTTGGTAGACGGCGTGAGGGTGATTGTAGATACGACGGGGAGGACGCGTGTTGCGAAGGGTATGCAGAGAGGGATGCTTGGGGAGACGGTGAATGGCGAGAGTGTGGTATGTATGCAGGGAACGGGGTGGTCGGTTGTGTTGCTGGTCCCAGTAAGACTGCGGCGGGAGGCTCGGGTGGCGGATAGGCGTAGGGACGATGATGTGATTCTGGACGCTGGGGTTTCTGTTGGGGCGGTGGTGGGCAGTACCCACCGGCACTAGTTGGATGACCGCGTAGTGGGACTTGCTGGCTAGGGTGAGGTAGAGGCGAAGGGGCAAGAATGTCGATGTTCCGATGGAATGGGGATGGGGAGCGTGAAGGACGGAGACGCTTGTGAGGCCGATGGTCGTCTTCAAGATGCCTGGAGTAGCTGTACTGTGAAGAGCTCCGTTGGGAGTCGGGATGTGGCATTGGGTAGGGGTGGTGCTGCGGTGGGCCATCCGAAGAGTAGCCGTGAGGGATACGGTCGGTAGCAGGAGGATAATTGGTAGACGTGTATATGGAGTGACTTCTGGCACGCGAGGTCGTAGGACGGTCGGTGAGGGGGCTGACTATGGTGACATCGAATGGTCTCTCTGGTTCTCGATCGCGCTCTCTGTCGGTGGTACCCTTGCTGGTGGAGCTGGCAGTGGATCCCGCGCTGATCCTTCGTCGCTCCTGGGAGGCAACGTGAACGAGAGCCTCCAGACCCACGAAGGGGGAGCGTTGCTTTGGTGCGGAGTGAATGGTGGTGGGAGAGGTTGCTGTTGGAGAGTGGGCAGGGTTTGAACGGGGAGTGTAAGGCTGGACGGGAAATGGGTGGGAAGAGTATCTGGGGTGTATTGCGTCGGTCGGGGAGTAGGGGTGAGGGAGGGCGAATGTCGAGGAGGACAGGGCACGATGTTGGGAAGAGAGATGGGCCTCGGGTGAGGGGACGGAGTAGGGTGTGAGGGGCGACGTGCGAGGGAGAGGGAGAGGCGGGGGCTGTCGGGTGGAGGCGGGCGAGTGGGGTGCGATGGCTGGTGCTGGCGAGTGCTGGGCGTGGTGCATGGGTGGGGACGACGGGTGGAGGAGTGCGTCGATCGTGCGTGGCTTGTCCGAGGTCGACGACGGCGCGACCTGCGCAGGGAGTGTGCGGGGCTGTCGGGCGTCGTCGCAGAGCAGCGACGAGATGTCCATCCGACGGGGCGACATGGCTGCAAGCACTCCGAGACATCCCAACGCATCCGAATCTTATACAGACTAGTATTGGCGCCTATCCAAGTGGATGGTACGGATCAACTACACAAGCAAATGTACAACGAGACCTTGCGACCCGGCCCCGCGGCGACTGCGAAGAGTCGTCCGCCTCGTCATGCTCGACCGCGCCGCACCCAAGTCCCATCGCGAGTCCCTCTCCAGCCTGACCAGACGGTCTCAATGTCCTCGATCCACTCCAGTCCTGCCGATTGGCAGGCGGGCGAGTCATCGTCGAGATGCTTTTATGCAGGCTGTCGGCGTATGTCAGTCCGTCGTCGTCGCCGTCGCTGCCGTGGACAGCGAGCTCACCTGTGCAAATGCGTTGTGAGAGAAAGACAAGCGAGGTCGGGTTTCCCTTTATAGCTATAACTGTACAGGTGGCTTGCTCGGACCCCGAACACCAGCCCATCATACCAACAAGTCCTCCAGCGACGACCTCGACGACAACCACGATCGCTGAACAAAAGGCCCCGCCAAACCATGTCGGTGGCTACAAAAAATCCGTTTGCTGTCTTGGAAGGTGCGCCCGTTCTTTGTCTCCTCCAATCCATCCAGCTCATATCACCAGAGGATTCATCCTCTCGCCCCTCCAGCCCACCCGCCGCACCCCCTGCTATACCCGCTAAATCATCCACCCCACCTGCGGCCAGAGGAAACCAGCGGGAGCGGGGAAAGGGCCCTGCTTCACGCGGTGGTCGATACTACCCTAGGGGTGGCGGCGCTAACAAGCCCGCCGACGCTACTCGCGATCCCGCAGCCACCACCACAGAGGAACCTGCAGCCGGCGCAGAGGGCACCAAGCGACGATGTAAGTCCCTTCTACCGCCAGCATCCCCCTTTCTGCCTCATCCCCCATCCGTGCTGATCATTACTCGTACTCGCGTGATTGCCCCGCACCAGTCGATGGCGAACGCAAGGATGGCAGGGGCAGAGGTCGCGGCGGTCGCGGCGGTGGCAGAGGCCGCACCTTTGACAGACACAGTGCCACCGGCAAGACGTAAGACACCACCGCTCTTTTTCCCCCCTTTCCCTCACCTTTCCGTCTCAGCGATTCTGACAAGAAGGTCCATCAGTCCTGGGGTGGTGATGATGGCAACACAGAGCTCAAAGTAGAAGAAGCAGCCGGAGATGATGCCGCCCAGGAATCCAACACCAACGCCGACTGGGCTGGCCTCGGTAACGCTGACACCGGTGGCGATTGGGGCGCACCTCCCGCTGAGGAAGCCACCCCTGCCCAAGTCAACGGCGAAGGTGAACAACCCGAGAGCCGCCGTCGCAACAAGGAAGAGGAAGAGGATAATACCCTCACCCTCGACCAATACCTTGCCCAGCAAAAGGAAAAGGAATCTGCCGTCGTTCCCAAACTCGAGACCCGCAAGGCCAATGAAGGCGCAGACGACACCATCTGGACTGGCACCACTCGTCTCGAGAAAGGCGACGGAGAAAGCTATTTCACTGGCAAGGTTGATTTCTGTTTTCCTTGTCATCGCGTTTGCATCTGCTCACGTGTCACTCGCAGACAAAGAACACCGCCAAGCCTCGCATCGAGAAGAAGGAAAAAGTATTTTTGGAAATCGATGCCCATTTTGAACGTCCATCTCGTGGCGGACGAGGACGTGGAGGTGGAGGTGACAAGGGTGAGCGGGGCCGCGGCGGACGTGGACGGGGCCGAGGCGGGGCTACTAGTACCCCCGTGATTAGCATGAATGACGAGGCTGCCTTCCCCTCACTCTCGTAGAGGCCAAGGACACGCCATCGGACACGCCTTCGTTTCCATCATACCTCGGGCATCGTTTCCTTTTCCCCGTTGACTTGGTCGTGGAATACGGTCTGGTTTCCTGGTGCACACGAGATATTCTCATCGCGTAATTGCCGTTGTGATTCCAAGCAAAAATCTACTCAATCGTGTCATATACATATTGTGTGCTATTTACTCTCCGTCAACACTCTTTCCTGAAATGCTGATCTGTACACAATGCCTTCATGTGGTTCACCTACCTCTGGTCTTGTCTGTATGGTCCTTTACTGATCAATGATATATTATCCCCCATGACCATGAATTTCGTGCCAGTGTAAACTATCTTGTTGTACACCGGCCGTCCCCGACATGTCCGATACTAAGAAATAGTCTCCCTACCCCTGCGTCAGGATGACGTTGGACTTGAGGTATTGCCAAAGTACTCCCACTGGCCAGACAGAGGTTTTTCCTCTAGTGATTCCCACCTGGAAAATGCCATCATCAAACATGATCGTGAATGAAACTAGAGCCCAACTGACGCTTTCCACTCCAGCATGGTCTTGGCCAGCTTCAACTCGTCCTTCGCAATATCTAACGACTCCTCAACTTGCCCCTCGTCTAGCTGTTTTTCTACGGCAGCAATATCTCCATTCGCACCCTTGACAATGTTGAGTTTATGCGTTGTGAGTGCTTCGACGCTCTGTCTGTAGACAGAGGTCGGGGGAGCGGAGGAAAGTATGGAAAGAGTGGATTCGTAGGTTTGGACAAGTTCTGGGAGAGGATTGGGGTGCACCGCGAGACCCGTAATGCCAGTTGATTTTTTGAGCACTTGCTGCAGCAGCGGCCGTGTAAGTCTGAACATGGCAGTCAGGTAAATAGATGGAAATCAACTACCGAAACACGTCCAACTTCACTTCAAGCCATGGCCTCCATGGCGCTTTTTCAAACGCGCTCTGCGTTGTCTGGGCTATGGAAGAGTACGTTTACTATGGCTGCCTTATTGCCAGCCGTCTATTCGTGGCAGAAACCATTTAGCCTGGCGTTGCCCACTCTCCCTTCGTTGCTGGAGCTTATACCCCCAATCATCCTCGCTGTACCTAAGAAAAAGGTGTCCCACTCCCGCAAGGCAATGCGCAGTGCACACAAAGGCCTCCAAGATAAGCAGAGTGGGTTGTATGTTCTGAATAGGTTTTCTTTCTAACCCTGCGACCCAGACATCGTCCACTGTCCTGGCTGTGGAGAGGCCAAGCTTGCACACCACGCATGTAGAACCTGTTATGACAGTATCATCGGGCAGCTGAGGCGAGAAACCAAGAAGGAACGCCGCAGTTGAAGTCTCACCGGAGGTAAGGGTGTTGTTACACATCAGACGAAGCAGCGCGACTTATCCCTGTCTGCGTGAAGTCCCAGTCCGTGGTTGCGTATCTTCCTCTCTTAGGGTGGCTTTGGGGAGTAGAGTCCATGGGCAATGTCTCTTCATCTTTGCGGTGTATTTGTCCGCGAGCTTCCTGGTAACGCTATACGCGAATAGAACCTGAGATAGCCTAAGAGCGTTGCAATGTAATCATCCACTGGACGTGTTGTCACATTGTACTTGTAACTTCGAGTTCACGCTCGCCATGCGAAATGTTCTCAGGAAGAACCGCGCCCACGATGCTTGAGATGCGGCTGCTGTTCATCTTCACCTCGTCAAGATTGGCGGCCCACTACTTTGACGGGTTACTAGATGATCCGAGTATCCCCTCTCCGCTTTACACTTTCAACGCGCGCGATGTCAAGCCAAACTACGAAAGGGTTGCGGGGTATCCTCCAGAAACACCCTGACGACGTCGTGATAACCTTTGCGAAGCGTACAGCCATGGGGAAAACGAAAAAGGGACAGTTCAAAGACATTCCTGTGGATGAAATGATGCAGGCATTGCTCAAAGTGAGAGACATAACGTCGAGACCTATTCAACCCAGTTCACCAGTCACACACAATACAGGCCACCCTCGAGAAGACCGGCCTTGATCCCAGAAAGATAGACGATATTTGCGTCGGTAATCGTCGCACAAGACCAGTGGGTTGCTGAAGTAGTGCTGACTCACATTCACCAAGGAACCTGCCACCCGCCCTCTCCCGCCTATGCTTCGAGGGCGGCTGCTCTAGCGGCTGGCATACCCCACGACGTGCCTGTCACCTCTCTGAATAGGCTGTGCGCATCTGGACTCATGGCTATCCGATATATTGCCCATGCCATCCAGTCCCGAGAAATATCTCTAGGCATCGCCATCGGTGTCGAGAATATGACACTCAAGTACGTGAGATTGTTTTATGCCTTTCTGTCTGGTACGAACGAACTGTATCGCTGCCAACAGCCCTCGACCAACCCCTTTGATATCAGAGGAAGTAGACCAGAACCCTCAGGCTCACGATTGCATCCAGGTATTTCACATCGCTGTTGTCATTCGAGTCTTCACAAGGGACGTCGTAGCCCATGGGGTGGACCTCTGAGATGGTCGCTCAGACATATCATGTCTCTCGTCAGAAACAAGACGAATTCGCCCTGATTTCGCATACCCGCGCCAGTCAGGTACAGTATGGCCTGAGATATATGGAAACACAGGGTGAGATGAGAACACTCTTACACAGGCTCTCGCACGCGGTGTATTTGCAGAGGAAATCCTGCCAATCGAAACCCGTGGCACTGTCATCTCCGTAGACGATACTATCCGTTCTGGGGTGACCAAGGAGAGTTTGTCCGCTTTGAAACCTGTCTTCCCTGACTGGGGTCCTGCGTCGACTACAGCTGGAAATGCCAGTGGCATCGGTGATGGCGCAGCGCTTTGCATTCTTACAACGAGGGCACGCGCACAACAGGAAGGCATGGAGATCATTGGAAAATGGGTTGGAAGTGCTATTGTTGGTGCGTCGGACCAGATTCTTTGCGTCGTCGAGGTTATATTGATCATAAGAGACAGGCGTAGAACCAAGACATATGGGGATTGGTCCGGTAGCAGCCATCCCGAAGGTCCTGGAACAATTTGGCCTCTCTAAAAGTGACATCGATGTCTACGAGGCAGGTGCCTGATCCCTACGCTGCGTCCGTGTTACCAATTCCCCAAAGATTAACGAGGCGTTCGCATCGCAATTTGCTTACTGCGTAGAAGAGCTAGATATTCCCATGGATGTGATCAATCCAAAGTACATTCATTCATCCTCCCATGTATATCCACGAAGTTGACGTCCTTCTAGTGGGGGGGCGATCGCCCTGTCACATCCTCTGGGAATGAGTGCGTGCTCTATCATTCTGTCATGGCTCTGTCTGATGTCACCCTCATAGCGGGCGTACGCCAGGTAGTCACTGGCCTTGCTGAACTTCGTCGGAGACAAGGCAGAGTATTATGCACAAGCATGTGTGTGGGCAGTGGTATGGGTGCTGCAGGGATCTTTGTCAATGAGGGCCTGCCAGCCTATTCATCGAAACTTTAGCTAACAAATAGTTTATTTTCATGCATGAAGATCTTGATGTATCAATTCTTGTGACAGTCGATGCTTCTTCCAAGGTACGGTCAGCTAGCTCCCAAAGCAATGATACATACCGACCCATCTACATGAAGTCGAAGTAGACGATTTGCCTGGTTACATGTATGTATCGTCTTTCTTGACAAGAAACTAACGACCGCAGAACATACAATATCGCAGAATGAGGGAAATATGGAACTCCAAGTATACACTCCGTTACCAAGCTTGCTGGCCGGCATTCATAACTAAGTCGTATGTCACGAGCGGATAAATGGGTGTTAGCCGTGCTTCGATCTGAATGTGTTCACACTGAATAGTTCTCTGGGTAAGGCTCATTGCATCACGGTGCAGTGTTCCGTTGATTTAGACGTTGTCAGTCCTCCCTGCGTTGGCGAAGAGGGAACGAGGGTAAATAACATGTAAAATGCCAGTACTGCTGTACCCGTCTCCTGTGCAACTTCCAACCAAACATCGTGCGAAGCATTTATAACCAGCCCACAAAGCTTCGGGAGAAACGATTCTTGGCGAAGATCGGGAGGGGCGTCTGGTGAGTTGATTATTGGAATCCTTGCTCGGTATGACTGTTGGGAAAACGGGTCGACGTAAAAGTGCGCCGAAATATTTTTCATTGTCATAAAGAATAAGCATTCGTCATTCTGGCCGATTAGGAGTGGAAGAAATCACACAGAACAGAAACAGGTTGACATCGTAAAATTTTCGAGGTAATAAAACGATAGAGGTATACGTCGTCGGTTCGCCCCATTACCCAGACACGGATACTTCGTCACTGAAGGGTGAACATGTTAGTAAAAAGTTGTCATATCAAGGGTACAAGAGACAGAATATCAGAAAGTCGTTCATGTCAGAGATGCGGTTCACGTTCGACCGCATCTATTCGACTAAGAGGTGCCAGGATAGTTGATGATACAACACTCGTCATAAACCGAAGCAATAATTTATAAAAGTGGACTCACAGTAACCATTGCTGTCGCATCGCTCGCGTCGTTGAAGTTCACAAAGAACATCGTCGCTTGTCCAGTCCTAAATACGCGACTTTTCAATTTTTCAAGCGCCGATCGAACGTGTCACGTCAGCAAATGATGCTGCATACATTCATTTATGAAAGTATTCAACAGGTCCGAATGATGTAGAATACAGCGTGGATAAAGTCCTTCAAGTCCGTCTAAATGGTATCTACACACTGGGGGAAAATGTTGAGACATCTATTTATCATTTCGTTGCGAGAACGTGTAATTTTGCCAATGAGACGATCACCGGAATGGCGAAGAAAGAATAACCAACCCAAACCACTGAATCAATGGCAATACAATTTAGTCGTTAGGGTTAATACGGGAACGAGGTGACTCACTCGTAAAAGCATTGCCGGTATTTGCTATAAGCTGGGGACCGTTGCTTCCCTGGCCTTGGATACTCATATTAAAGTCAGAGACCGCCTTGCCAAAGTACATGCGAATGATGAGGAAAGATGCGAGTCCTGAAAGAGTTGAGCCCATTAATGATCGTAGGAATATGTATGGTACCCAGTACATACCAACCAAAAACGAGCAGATACCAATCCAGGCTGACACCCTTTGCACCATAGGTTTCTCCCAAACTCCGCCTGCTTTGCCCATCAGGTGTCGGAATGATATAGCAGTATACATGATGAAGAAAACGACAGAGAATGCCAGTGCAACAGCCAGGAACGCCGGGGTGGCTGCTGGAGGTGCGGCCAAAACGGAGCTCGGGGTGTTGGAAGTGAATACGGACGTATCTGTGACATGAGATGTAAGGTAGCACATCGGGTCGTTGGACACACTTACTGTAAGTAGGTGAAACAGAGGGAGAAATGCAATAAAGTGGGGCAGCATTACTGGGTTTTGAGCATGAACCTGCAACGACGTTAGTATTGGCACTTTGTGATCGACCGATCCACTGACCCAACAAGCCTGCAAACATCGTAGGTCCGTCTACTTGCTGATTTGATCCTGGCTGGGTCAGGAAAGTAGACGGAGTGACCGTCAGGAATGCAACCTGGCCGGGTAGCATAGCAGCTGGTGCCAGGTATGCAAACAGAATGAGGAATAGAGTTGTTAGCATTAATATCGGCGTGAGGTAGACGGTGGTAGCTTTTGAAAGATCTGCAAGCATGGTGATGGTCGTATCAAACGCTGAAAAGCGGATTAAAGAATGGATTTGAAGAGAGCGTGGGCCAGCACGACGATGTGAAGGAGAGTAAGGGACGGTAACTTGAGGGGAACATCTTCCAACTGATAATCTTATACTCTTTCTTGGTTCTACCCGAACATACAATGGTCTTTGTTGCTTGCCTTATATGGGTTATTGCATTGTTCTTGCGATAACCAAAATATTGCTTTTCCCCCGATTTTCTGCACTGCCGCATTCCGGGTTGGCGACGGCCTTCGCTTCCAAGATATATCCTAAGCAACCAAGGCATGGTGATTGTTACAAAACAAGGTATGTGATTAAACTAGCGGGGGAACAGTGAATTCCAAATTCCATACACAAGAACAGAGAAAACAATAGTACATGATGCATGCAAGCATATGAGCATGGAAAGCATAGGTATTGCACCCATGGAACAAAAGGTTCTGACCACTCATTAGACAGGCCAGGGCAAAAGACCCATAGGACAAGATCCACTCTGTTTTATCCAGCAAGGGAAAACCGTCGCAGGGACTTCCTCATTCTTCCCTCGTGCTTGGAGATAGAGCCGTTTGTACTGGAGATGTGTTTGGACCAGTATTGGTCGTCAGGTGCCCTACAGGACATTTCATCCGAACCGCGCCGTTCCACAGCATGGTAAAGAGGTACTGAGCCAATCAAGGACACGGGCCCACCCACACTTCTTCTATCGGCATTCTTGGAGCTGAAGCATCCATTCAATCCATCGCCATGCCTACTCTCCTTGCGTCGGGTGACCAGCTGCTTGACATGCCCTCCAAACCTCTTGGCACGCTGAATGAAGCCGTCAGAGGGCTTCGTTTTTGGCATACGTGTCGGTAATGGGGATAGGACTCTGGGAGACGAAGGTGTGTGAACGTCACTTTCGTGCTCAGCTGGCTCTAGGTAGTGTGACGCTGCAAGGGCTGGACTGGCGGGTGTTTCGACGAGGTGGTCATCGATATAAGTATTTGAATCTCGCACTTCCTCGTGCTCAGCTTCCAAGCTATCCAAGATGGACGGAAACGCATCCGTACCAGTCGGTCGCAGGATAAGACGTGTTGGTGAACCGAGCGACCGCCGAGAGTTGGCATGCGAAGACGGTGGGCGTGACATGAAAGCAATCGAAGCTTGCACGAAAGAGGGACGAGCCTGAAGCTCAGGCGGTGAGTAGACACAGATGTACTGCTACTCTGTCCTAGTATTAAACAAAATCACATCGTGCAGGTTGTGCAGAAATATCCAACCCATTTCCTGATTCCTTCCTGGGACGTTCATTCGGCCGATTCGACGCTGTGACTCCCGATAACTGTGGATTCTCAAACACCACATTTTTTTTTCACTTCCCTCGAAGGGAATCGCGCACTAGATCCACCCGTAGCCAACTTGGCATTCGAGCGACGTGTGAGTACTTGAGTCATTGCCGCATGGTTCGCAGACAAATGGATTGGATTTCGGAGACACAGTAACCCTGGACGGCGCTGAAGTTAAGACCTGGAGTGAGTGATGCACTTCTTGTGCGTGAAGTTATGCGTTATCCAATGAACGATCCAAGGCTTGCATAATTTGCCAATTGTTTCCCTTGCGATCTACCTTGTCATGAAGCTCAAACTTCAAAGGCGACCTTTTACATGCGGCAAATTTACGATTGGGACACCGGAAGAAGGTGCACAACAGACAAGGCGAGCACAAGTAAACGGCGAGGCAGTGAGCAGTGTCCCCCTCAAGGTCCTATCTGCAGGCACCCTCTGAGGCCTCCTAATAGGAACTCAACAGGGCTCATGTAGGGAACAGGAAAGTTCGCATCTATAATTCATGGTAATTACAAGTTGCCTCTAACTGATGCATCGACACTTCGGGCAAAGTACTCGATGTTACTACTGTTCAGACCGGCCATTGAGATACGTCCATCCAGGGTCATGTAAATATGCGCCTTTTCCGCGAGTACCTTGCATTGCTCAGTCTTCAATCCAGTGAAGCTGATTGCCGCGTTATTCACCGTCGTTATTATGACAGGACAGTGAAACTCACCTGAACATGCCAATCTGGCTCTTGATGTGGCCCCAGTCACCGGGGGTATTCAATTCGTGAGTCAGGAGGTTGTACAACCTTTCTCTCATGTTGATAATGCGGTTGGCCATACCCTCGACTTCACCCTCCCATTCTTGGTAAAGTTCCGGGTCCGACAAAATAGTGTTGGCAATGTGAGCACCGTGGAGTGGGGGGTTGGAGTACATCGGGCGAATAAGAATCTTAATTTGACTCTCCACTCGTTTCTTCTCTTCTTCGTTCTGAGTGGTCAACGAGAATGCGCCTACACGTTCGCCATATAGACCCATGTTTTTAGCAAAGGACTGACAGAGGGCAATATAATGCCCTTGTGCCACGAAGTGCCGAACAGCGAAGGCATCCCGAGTTGTAGACCCAGAAGCGAAGCCTTGGTACGCCATGTCGAAGAATGGGAAAAGGTTCTTCTCCGCGATGAGGCCGGAGAGTTCTTTCCATTGTTCCTGTGTGGGGTCGACGCCGGTGGGGTTGTGTGCGCAGGCGTGAAGCAATACGATAGCACCCTCTGGAGCGTTCTGGAATGAATAATAAGGCGGTGACAGGAAGAAAAAATGTATGAAAGGGTCCACACCTTTAGGTCTTCTTTCATACCCTTGAAGTCCAAACCCACCGTCTTGCTATCAAAGTATCTATAGCGGCGAACCTCCAACCCTGAATCTTTGAAGAGAGGAATATGGTTTCCCCAAGTAGGAGTAGGCAGGTATATGACTTTGGCGCGAGGGTAATGCCTTGCGATGAAAGCACCACCGATCCTGAGAGCTCCGGTTCCCGAAATGGATTGGGCAACTGCAATCTGGTAGCCGCAGCCCGTTCAGCACCATTGTCTCTGCCAAGGGTGTGGTGGATGGTTACTGACCGCGTTCTGCTTGAGTGGCTCACTATCAACACCATATGCTAGTTTTGCCGCGTTTTGGGTGAAAGAAGCCAGACCAGTGATACCCAGGTATTCCTTGTCCAACTTGGCAGTAGCCATCTTTTCCTCGGCCTATGTGATATCTCAGACGGATGTGGAGACAGGAGACACCCAAAAAAACTGACCTTCTTTACTGCGTTCAAGACGTATGGCTTGCCATTCTCATCCCTGTAGGCTCCAACACCAAGGTTTATCTTGCGGGGATCTCTGTCGGCCTTAAAAGCCTCAGTGATGCCTTAGCGAAAGTCAGCAAGCATGGTGCGATTTGTGTCGCGAGCAAGGCGCACCCAAGATTGGGTCTGGTGGACCAGCTGGAACAGCAGACCACGTAGAGACAGAAGCCATGTTACGAAAAAGGGCAGGTGAACGTCGGGCAGCACTGATGGCCAGCATTCTGAATAGAGACGAGACGCAGGTAAAGGAGTGTTTGAGTTGTAGTCCTGTTCAACAGTTTTTTGTATGCAACTTGGAGAGGGCTGTTTCGGCCTGATTCTTTTGATCCGCTTGGTCGCCGAAGCCGGCGGTAATGCGGCCCGCAAAATTCACATAATGACCAGTCTCATGTAAGATATGGACTCCATATTGTCTCTGTTTCTCTCCCCATCCTCAGAGTAACCCTCCACCAAAGTAAAAGGCAGAGGATGGCCAAAATAGACTCCAAGATTTTGGCCGGGTATCATTGCAATGGCGTTGCAGTGCAAGGCAGTGCTAAGAACGTGGACTAGCATCGCAGACGGCCCCGCCTCAGTCATCCTCAAGGTTTAGTAGTAGTATGATGACGAGCAAGCACAGCTCAAAACTTTTATATCATGCGAGCCTAGCAAGCATGGAACGACTTTGAGCTCATACAAGATACAAACTTCAGAACTCGGTCTGCTAATAGTGCAGTGTGTAATGCCGATCGCTGCACCAGACCTGGCTAACCCTAGGCTGTGGTTCCATCAATTGATAAGATCTGTGCCGATAAACTTGACTCGGCCACCAAGTCATACGCTTGCTTTTGCCAATCAGTCCTCACGAGTCGCTAAAAAGATGGCGGATGTTGTCGAACAGGTCAAGGTAGTGGCAAAGGCAGTCGGTGATGAAACAAAAGACGATCGATCGTATGTCATTTATTTTGCATCAAGTGCATCCAGCTTTACACAATGGTTAGTGCCAGCACAGCTCCAGAGGCCAACGCTGTCATGCCTAAGGAGTAAATATTTCTCTACTAGTTTACTAAGACTCTAACCCGACTTTCAGAACCGACGGAGACGCGCCCACTAAGAGTGCCTTGAAGAAGGCAACCAAAGAGGCTGAGAAGGCGAAAAAAAAGGCTGAGAAGGCTGCGAAAGCAAAGGAAGCAGAACAAGCTCGCGAAGCTGCTGAGGAGGTGCGATCTGCCATCATTGGCATCCTTGCAGGTTCACATTGACGCCACAGGACTATTCCGTTGGCCGATATGGGAGGCTCCCAATGCACCAGTCACAATCGCGACCCAACCGCAAACGAACTGACATTTCGACTTTGACTGCACAGAATAACGCGGAACAAGTGCTCATTCGAGCACGCGTTCAGACGTCTCGTCTACAAGGAAACAAAATGGTCTTCCTCAATTTACGACAGCGCACGAATACCGTGCAATCATTGATGTTAGTCACCAAGGATACAATCAGCAAACAGATGGTGAAATGGGCTGGTTCTCTTGCAGACGAGAGCATCGTTCTTGTAGAGGGTATTGTCAGGAAAAGCCCGGAGCCAATTAAAAGCGCGTCTGTAAGCGAGGTGGAGATTCACATAACAGAGGTGAATACTAGTGACCATTGTTCTCGAATCGAAGATGACAACACGGAATAGCTTTGGCTCCTATCTGGTATCGAAGGCCGTTTACCTTTCTCACTCGATGACGCTTCCCGTTCGGAGACGGCCCCTGAGATAGAGGGTCAATTTAACAAGGTGTTACTCGATACACGTCTGAACAACCGTGTATTGGACCTACGGGTTTGTGTCTGGTGTCTAATACCCCTATCCTGCATTCCTGACACGCCTACAGACAGTAACAAATCAAGCTATCTTCAGACTCCAACACGCTATTGGAGATTTGTTCCGTGAATACTTAAATGAGAAAGGGTTCATTGAGATCCACAGCCCTAAGCTCCAGGGGTCTGCCACTGAATCTGGTGCTTCCGTCTTCAAGGTGGACTACTTCAAGGGTAAGCATTTTCTCTCACACATGGACCCAGTTATCGATCTAGTATCCAAGGGAATGCCTACCTTGCACAGTCCCCCCAACTTGCCAAGCAGATGGCTATTGCAGCGGACTTTGAGCGAGTTTACGAAATTGCGCCCGTCTTTCGTGCCGAGGATTCAAATACACACCGTCATATGACAGAGTTCGTAGGTCTCGATCTGGAAATGGCCATTGAGGAACACTATCACGAAGTCCGCGACTTGATTGATGGGATGTTTAAGGCCATATTCAAAGGCCTGAAGGAGAAGTATGCAAAGGACATTGCGGTCGTCAGACAGCAGTTCGAAGCTGAGGAATTTAAGTGGAGAGAAGAGACACTAGTTCTGACATTCAAAGAAGCTGTCGACCTCCTTGTCGAGGACGGGGTGGAACGGGAGATATTGGATGATATCAAGTAAGTCCCCTCTGAATCCGCCTTTTCTGATCTTTTTGACCTCGTGATTAGTACCGAGAATGAGAAGAGACTGGGGCGCATCATCAAAGATAAATATGATACCGACTACTTCATCGTCGACAAGTTTCCTCTTGCTCTGCGGCCATTCTATACCATGCCCGACCCTAAAGATCCTGTGAGTCGTGTAGCGACTTTGTCTGTCTTGCTTCTTTATCATCTATACAGACCCTTTCTAACTCTTATGATTTCTTCATGAGAGGCGAAGAAATTATGTCAGGAGCACAACGTATTCACGATCCCGAGTTCCTCTGCCAGCAAATGCGTGCCAAAGGCGTTGACCCTGAATCCATGAAGGGTTATCTCGATGGCTTCCGCATGGGTTGCCCACCTCACGGCGGTGGTGGGATTGGTTTAGAACGTGTATTGATGCTCTTCCTGAAGCTCAATAACATTAGACGGGCCTCCTTGTTCCCAAGGGACCCCAAGCGCTTAGAACCTTGAGGGTAGGCAAGCATTGTGGTCAGACCAGAGGATGAGCAGTAGATCTTGGAGGTCATACGCTTAAATGTGTCGTCGCATTGTTGTGGAGGAAGTATAGCTATACATCTACAGTACTGTGCCAAAGTATTTGTATTTCCTCAAGCCTTTTGTACAGTGCCCTCCTTAAAGCATGAAATGAATAGGTGGAGTAGGAGCAGAAAAACACAGCGATAGTGGTAGATGGAAAGCAGAGATGCGGATGATCATCCCAGGTGCAGCATTACAGAGCATTGCAAATGATAACCTGCTACTGTGTACAGCATCAGACATCCAGAGCCGTGCATTTTATGTAAGTGAGGAGCTCAGGACTGACCATTAGCCCAGAATGGGGAACCCATCGTTACCGTCTCTCTCGTCTGGTTCGACGCCTTTCGGAACGCGAATTCGAGCCTTGCCCTATAGCGCTGGCAGGCAATGACCCCCCTTCCAACGCGGCGGCAATAACATCCGCGGGCAAATCGATATGTACACCTTCTGAATAAGCGTACGCATCCAATGGTGAGTACGCCGGAGGATCGCATCTGGAGAGTATCGGGTTCTCGCTAGTCAGCTCTTCCTCAAGCGACGAACTAGGGAAAGCTTGCAGATGAATGTCGCGCTGGTTTGGCGTTGGTGGGTTTGGAGTAGGGGGTGAATCAGGTGGCAGGTGGACCTGAATGGTCGTGTCTGAACCTGAATGTCGTGTTGCAGCCAGGAAGTGAGTAAGCGATCCGAATCGCAGGCGAGGCATATTAAAGAGGCTGCTCGCACCTGCGGCACCTTCGCTGTCGGGGGACTCTGAACGCGAAGAGGCGGACGAGTGAGAGTCCTCCTGTGAACTGGCTTCCTCTTCCACCGGGAGTGATAATGGAAGATGGCGATTCGATGGCATATGGAAAGGCAAGTCGGTGGGTGACATGTACCTGTGACCTGCCGATGGTCCGGCTCCACTTTCATCTGGTTCCTCGTCGACGGGAGTAATTGGCGGGGGTGGTGTGGTTGGCTCATGGGTGCGCGATGTCAATGGGGTGCCTCGAAGGGGTGACGACGCTGCAGGAACATTGGACGGTATACTCCTGGGACGCCTGAGGCGATGACGGCGTGGAGAGTGTGGAGACGAAGCACTGGGTGCGCTCTGTGGACTAAACGTAATTCCAGATGGCCTGACACCGCCGCCTACATCCAGCAAGATACTGCCCCTTTCGCTGCCATACGCTGGTGGAGGAGCAAGTGTTCCTACGCTGGGAGCTAGTCCCCACTTCTTGACATTTGCCTCGATGAAGACGAAGCCTGCCTGACCAAAGTTGACATGAACGCTGCAAGGGCCATCGGCGCCTACTGTAGGAAAGAGATTGTATCGGTTAAAGCCAACGAATGCATCTTCCATCTTGCGACCGTTTCTGGTAAAGAAGACAGTTCCTGTACGGGGACGATATCCTACGCCAAGTACGTCGCCTTCTTTCAGTGAAGGGCCAAAAGGTGCGGTAGTGAAGGGATAGTTGTAGCATTTATCACCATTAGAGTGGTATGCAATAGAATGACGATTGAGGCCAGGTAGACGGAAAACGGGATAAGGCTTTGTGGCTAGACCAACGCCGACGGTGGTCGTCTCCGGAAGGTCAAACATTTTGACCTCCCAATAATAGACTTCATTCAACTTGGGAAGTGGGAGATTAGATTGGACGGAGGAAGACGTTGCGGGATCGGGAAGGAATGTGATTTCAGTGCGTGCATGGACAAGAAGGAAATTAATGGTTAAATCGTCTGGCTCGAAGCACCATGCCGAAACACCCTTTTCTTGAATGGAGACAAACTGGGATAACGTGATATCCGTTGGCTGAGAGTTTGGTGGGTATTGGATTTGGTAGTCTGTGGTAAATAGGAGATGTAAATGCTGTGGTGATCGATGGAGAACATACACACCTTTTGCTCTGAGATATGCTCTTTGCACTGATTCGGGAACGGTCTCGAGCCAGCGAGCCTCTACGCCTTCGAAACCACCATCACCGTCGATGTATTCTTCCCGGCTCATATCAGTTGGACCATCGTTGTCGCCAAGTGCGATACCACGACGCTTGCGGATGAATATGACACATATGAGGAAGAGGAGGAGGATAAAAAGAAAAGTTGATAGAACAATAAGAAGGGGTAGGATAAATAGCAGTGGGTCCGGTGGAGAAGACTGGTCTGGAGAGTCTGTCTGGGCCATGACTTGCATGGGAGCGTTGGAATCGGCGAGGATACTTCTCAGAGTTTGCCATACCGACAATGTAGGATCGTTTTGCTCAACGCTGGTCTGGTCATCTGCGACAAACCGGAAGGCCCTGTTGGCCATGACTTTAGAGTGGGACCAAAGCACAAAAGAGAAGTATAGTGAGGAGGAGGAGTATAGCTGCGACGGGATTCGAGAGCCAAGTCACTACAGAACCCCGGAGTTGGCCGGGATTTGTAATACGATAATAACTGAATTTCTTTCGAACACACCTCTCAACGATGGCGACGCTTTCGCCGACGCAGTCCCCGAGAACGCCAAAGCGAAAGGCCTCGACACGCAGGCGAGCAGGGTCTTATCTGCCGCCAGTCCAGACACAAGAGTTCCATGATGTCGCTCTGCATGCCATACGCAACGTCCTCAAGGGCCGCACCTGTTATGACGCATTCCCAGTCAGCTATAGGCTCATCGTTCTCGATACCAAATTGAACGTGAAAAAGGCCCTTCAATGTCTCCTTCTCAATGGCATGTTGACTTCCTGTCCATCTGCCAGCGTTTCCGACTCATCAACTCCATCGCAGGTGTGGTGTCCGCTCCTCTTTGGAATAGCGAAAAGTCGAAGTTTGCCGGCATGTTGACCGTGCTAGACATCATACACTTGATCCAATATTATTACGACAATGCCAGTTACGATACTGCTACAGCAGATGTTGAGACCTTCCGGCTTGAGTCATTGCGAGGTCTGTCTTCGTTCTGTCATTCGGTGACACCGTTGATTGACATTGCTCAGACATCGAGAAAAGTCTCGGGGTAGCAACTCCACCTATGCTTTGCGAACATCCGAGTAGCACTCTCTACGATGCAGCCAAGCTGCTTATCCAAACCCATGCTCGGCGACTGCCTCTTCTCGATTATGACACTGAAACAGGCCACGAAGTAATGGTATCTGTTCTGACGCAATACCGCCTCCTCAAATTCATTGCTATAAACGTATGCTCGGGCTACTTTCATGTAAGATCGGACCTCATTTCAGCATCATAGTGCACGAGAGAGATCCAGCAGCTTCAACTCTCATTACGAAAATTGAAGATCGGGACCTACGTCTCTCAATCGCCGCCTGCAAATAACACCAACCCTTATTGGCCAATAGCGACTGCGACGTTGAATACACCCGTTTTCGATGTCGTCCACATGTTCTCCGAACGTTCGATATCGGCTGTACCCATTATCGATCAGGACGGTGTCGTCGTAAATCTATACGAGACCGTCGACGTTATTGTACGTCACTTGTTTAAATGTTATGATGGAATGTTCCTTCATAGATGAATTTGTAGACATTGGTCCGGCTTGGTGCATATCAAGCCCTTGATCTAACCATATCAGAGGCGTTGAATCAACGCTCGCCTGATTTTCCTGGGGTTGTCATCTGTACAGCCGGAGATTCTCTCGGCACGCTACTGCAATTGATCAAAAAGCGACGTGTGCATAGACTTGTGGTAGTTGAAGGAGAGGTGAGCTACGGTCTTTCTCTTGTGGTCCATTGCCAAATTTTTTTAGGAAGAGGAAAGGAAGGGAGGGAAGAAGGGTCGTCTCTTTGGTATCATTACCCTGAGCGACGTTCTACGGTATCTCATTGGCAATGTGGCTATCGGGGAAGGTCTAGAATCGACAGAGGAAATCGCAGCGACTTCTGCGGACAAAGTGCAGTGTGCCGAGAGCCCGTCCTCGTGAGAAGTGGGGGGAGTACTGTGTAGTCTGCAAGTCATGTAACAGTAGTGGTGCCGTATTGGTGCATGCGAACCAAACATATTTCTCCCACCACCATGGCCGCTGCAATCCAAGCGGTGTACGTTCGTGGACATGAAGAACGACAAACACCCAAACCACATGTCGTATATCGCATCGAAATCCAAGCTCATGTCCGCTCATGGCAGATGTGGCGACGGTACTCCGAGTTCGTCGAACTTCACACCGAGCTCGTGAAGTCAACCGGGTCACCACCGCCTGCGCCACTCCCGCCCAAGAACTCATTTGCAATACTCAAGGGACCATTCAAAAAAGAGAACGCGATGATTGACCAGCGCCAGGCTGGGCTTGAAGCGTACCTTCGAGCCATCATTGGTGCCAAGGAGGAAAAGTGGAGGGAGTGCTATGCGCTTCGAGAATTCCTAGGCGTGCCAGTCGGAAAGCAGAACCCCGCTTCTGGGAGCAGCAGCGCCATGCAATTCTCCTCTGCGTCGTGGCTTGACGAGCATCTCGAGCTGCAGTCCCGTATCCGAGACGTTCGTGCAGACATCAACAGGCGCGACACCCTGTCCGACCGCGGAGATGTTGGTGCATCGCACACCGCGAACGTCCAGGCGAAGAAGAAACTGGCAGAGGTACTGTCCCGCGTTCGCACCCTGACTCGGGGCTTGCAGGAATTGGGGATGGCAGGGATGGCTGAGGGAGAATTGCAACGCAGAACAGACATGGTCGCGAGGATACAGGACGAGTGCGAAAAGCTCGGGAGGATTCTCACTGTAGCTCGTCAGACATCCCGTGCAAACACGTCGGCTGCACCACCTGGTGCATTCACCACTGTTTCTCTGGCACCCGAGTCTGACCGTGCAGCCCTTCTCGGGAGCAACAAACCCGCAGCACGTGTATTCGGTGCGGCTCTTAAGAACCCACAAGAGACTGAACAGACCCGTCCCCTGGATGACCACGGTTTGCTCCAACTGCAGAAAGTACAGGTGGAACAGCAAGACACTCAATTGTCCCAGTTGACCGCCATCTTACAGCGCCAACGTCATCTTGGGGAGGCCATTGGGGCAGAGCTCCAGCTTCACAACGAGATGCTCGATGACTTGTCGAACAACGTTGATCACGTAGGTGGCAAGCTTTCAAACGCTAAGAAGCAGTTGAATCGCCTGGGTTGATTATTCCATGCTCTACGACATCTTTACGATTATAACAGATACCATAGGCATTAGATAGATATGCATGAGGTGCTCCGTATATCACAGTGTGAATATGAAGTCTAATGTCGGAAGGTGCGATGTAAGCCTAATCTTTCTTCACCAAGAACTTGCCGATGCCCTACCGCGAGGTCAGCGAAAGGTCAACGAATGTGTCTGCCAACATACTTCAAAGCAAGCAATCATAATACCACATGCAGGGGCTATCTTGGCCGTCCGCGGCAATACGCCAGCAAATAATGCGCCGGCACCTTCCGTACGTATTATCCGCAAGCAAAGGGGTATCGTTCCTCTCGTGTGTGAAGGGATCGTACCTGCCATCAGTAACGCCTGCCTTCTAGTTTTTAGGACGTCGAAGGGCGAGGTCAGTAGAGAGGCTGTGGTACCACTAATAGCACCACAGGCGAACGCAACATAAGCGCCACTTTGACCGCGAGTTTCAAAGTAGCGTTTCCAGCCCTCATATCCAGCCCAATAGATGCCGCTGAAAGGAACATCCCGCCATAGTGTGGGGCCAAGGCCACGCCAGAGGAAGAGAATTCCTTTCTTGCGGACAACCTTTGTTATGGATCTGAGCACAGAAGGAAGGGTATGTGGTTGATCAGGGGATTTAGGTGTTGACTGGAGGTTCGTTCGAATTAACTCAAGAGGGGACAAGAGGGAGGTGATGGTTGTTCGGGCAGTGATGCCAGCTACAAGGGGTACGATTGTGGGAGAGGAAATGAGAGCAGGAAATACATTCCGAAGCAGATGATCATAGGTAAGCATATACACTGTCGACGATGGGACGCCAATTAATCTGTGAATCTGTGAGGACGAGGGATCTCAAAGAAGCTGTTGCACTCACAGTGACATTCCGGCGCCCTTCCAAAGACCCCGTATGCCTTCGACTCTCCATACGCGACGCACCGCATCGAGAAAACCGTTGACTCGTTCTCGCCGTAGCATGCCATGATCATAAACACACACGACCTCCTCCAGGGGCCGTGCAAAGGACGACATATTGCGAACACAGGACACATGTGAAGGCTGACAGCACCGGTTGAAAGGTGGACGCGGAAACAGCGGCTCCTTGGGCTGCGTTTGGAGTCGGGTCTTGATGACGTCGAATGGGGTCACTGTTGGGATGCGTCAGTGTCTGTTGTCTGTGGTATGCAAAGACCAAGACAACCCACTTGTGAGGGAGGTCGCCATGGACCCCATCGCTGCAGCGACGAGCTTGGCTTGGAACGGGTCCATGGGGGGGGAGACGATGAGAGGGTAATCCGAAAGACCCCGAAAATATGTAAATAAATAAATAAATTTCAGACTCGAACGTCCACCTCGCTCGTCGTTGATAGTCGTATCGCACATCGCCAACATCCAAAAGCAACCGGATTGCATTTTCTCGCACGACTCCCAGAGTCTCGACATTTAGGCCATCATGGCTTCGACACTTTCTGCATCCTCCCAGCAAGCAAACAAGGCTGCTCTCAATGCAGCCCTTGCTGAGAACCCCGAAAGAACCCTCGCCACAAACACCAAGTCCAACGAAAATGACGTCGAACCTGGCGAAATACAGGAAATTGACATGCAAGCCCAGGCGGAGGGCATCCGCACTGTCTTCAGTGATCCTACAAACTTTAACGTCAAGGTTTGTTCACGCCTAGCACTATGTTTTGCGGATCTATTGATATACAATTGCACTAGCACCCTCTTTACTCTGCATGGACCCTCTGGTTCGATTCACCAGCGACAAAAGGCCGAAATCTTCCCCAGACCCCTAGTACTGCTTTACCGCTAACACCGCTGCCTCAGACTCCTAGCGCAGCTGCAGCACAGGGATGGATGGAGGACATCAAACGAGTGATCAGCTTTGACAGTGTAGAAGAGTTCTGGGGGTAATTCGCCTTTGTCTCGCCACCCGTCTGATTCTTACAGCTTCCCTTAGGTTGTACAATCATATTGTACCCCCCTCCCAACTTCCTCAAAAGGCCAACTATTATCTTTTCAAGGTAAGCGTGGTACTCGTGTTCTCTATTCTATTTTAACCAGTTCCATAGGAGGGTATCATTCCGGCATGGGAAGACGAAGCGAACAAGAACGGCGGGAAGTGGAGCATTCAGCTGCCCAAAGAGAAGAACAGGGGGAATGTCGACAAAATGTGGCTTTATACGGTACGTGTGGCACCCACATACATCGAGGTTTGTCTGAAACCACTGCAGATGCTTGCTGCCATCGGCGAGACATTTGATCCTTATCTGACAAACGCCGACTCGTCGGACCCTAACCCACAGTCACTGATTACGGGGGTGATTGTCTCAACTCGCCCCCAATTTTACCGACTATCGATTTGGACGCGACTGGCGCCTGTAGGGGACGAAGACCAGTTGCGGGAGCGTGTCGAGGTTATTGGACGACATTTTAAGACGAACGTACTAGGATATGCTGAGGCACAAAAGTTGGCAGGGCCGCTTGCGACCGAGGTAGAGTTTCTGTCGCACAAAGACTCAGAAAAGAAGAAGACGGCGAGGAAGATTACTGTCTAAGCGAGATTGTGTCCTTTTAATGTGTTACTGTATTGGGTGCATGTTTTTTCGTGACTGATTATTTGGATATGTTATTTATGTAAAATAAATAAATATTGTCCATGGCTGTGTCGTGGCTGCGGTTACACTCCAATGACGCAGCACTCGTATCGAGTATATAACCCGGCAGTCCAGTGACATCTGCCTCCCAGAAAACCATGTCAGTCTCAGGCTTCTTCTCTCAGATCGCAGACAAGGCTCAGAGTGCGATCAACCAGACGCCTCTTGCAGCCCATCGTCCCGGGGCATCCGCTGGGGTCTCCCACCCACCTTCTGCGAACCAAGCAGCTGCCCAAGGCGGTAGTCGCTCGCATGCCCTCGAGAGCTTACAGCATCAGCTCCGTAACATTGGGCAGCAGTACACCAACACCACCCCTCTTCAGCGCATGATCACAACCGAGAAAGGTGTTGCCTTGGACCTCGATACTCTTGCAAGAGACGCCAAAGCACAAAGCAAAGAACTATACACTTGGGGACAAGCAGAAGACCCCGATCTCAAAGATGGTGAGCGCGATCAATGCGATTGTCCAGAAACACAATTGTTCATGCAGCTCATAGTGACCGATCGGCTGGCATATCTAAACTTTGTCAAAGGATCGCTTGCCTCGTCGTTGGCCGTCGAACTCGATGAAGCCAGGTCTCCGTTGAAGGCTCTTCGTACCGCAGAAGCCGCCATCACTCCTAAGCGAAACATTCGTGCAGGTCTGCAGCTCCGTATCAGAAAGCTCGAGCACAGCCAAGACAAGAATGCAGAGCGCCAAATTGCCGAACTTAGTGACCAGCTCGCTCGCGCCGAGAAGAACGACGAGCCTCAGGAAAAAGAAATTCTGGTTTTGAAACGGAAGGCTATCAGGGATAGCGAACAGGCAAAATGGAGTGCTATCCGCGAGGTAGGCTGGTCATCCCGATGAACTAGAACAGTGATAACTGAACCACTTCGCAGTATGCCGAGAAGTTGATCCTGCTTTCACAAACGGCAAAACCCATCGTGGATGCCTTGCCCACCTTGCCGCCTACGCCAACCCATCCATATACTGGAGCGGACCAAACTGCTGGAGCTCGCGCAGCCCTCCAGAAGGCGCTCGACCACTACAAGCCAGGGCAGATCGCATTACCACCGGTGGGCGCTGACCTGTCCCGCTCCGACACGCGTTCGTTCGGTGAAAGTCATGCCTCCGAGCTTAACAGTGCGCACCCTGGTCTTTCCATCACCCCTCCTCCGACGCAACAGTCCGAGAAGAGCAACAACTCGCCCCCGCCAATCAATCCAACTACGCTCAACCAGAGTCCTGCACCCATACCTGTACGCCCATCCGCAATTACGGGACTTCCACCCGCATTATCGCGTCCGATGACTGATGATTCATCGAACGCGGCGATTCCCGAGCGTCCTCCTACCGTCGCAGAGACTGGCGTGCCCCTTTCAGCGGGCCCTTCTGGGCCAGGACCAGCCCGCGGTTCATTAAAGGACGCACAAAGCGGGTCACAGGACTTGGGGACTCAGAGCGTCGACCAAGTCCCCAAAGCAACTGTCGATGACCTATACAGCAACGCGCAGCCCAGGAGCGAGACCGCCGAAGAGGAAAAGAAACGCCTCGAGCGTGAGGAGAGGGAACGTGTCCTTGCTGCTAGTACCACCCAGCCAAAGTTTGAGTCCGCTGAGGACGAGAAAAAGCGTTTGGAGAGGGAGGAGCGAGAACGCGTTCGTGAGGGCGGTGCTAGTCACGAAGGTCAGGGCGAAGGGGGGCAGAAGGATGGAGACGAACTCCCGCCTTACAAGGACGTTGAGAATATCTGATTTCGGGGACAATTACTATACCTGCTAGTAAGAATCTTCATGTCGATGTAAATTTTGTCAGGAATGGACCACACTCACCGTTCAATAGCACCAGTGCTTACGCTTGCGCAGTTGACAAATGGCCCGCCCGGTCCGAAGGATATTCACCGCTGTGGTCCATCAATGACTCCAGTCTAAAAATCCCTTGCTCGTAAAAAGACCATGGATGTCCTCCATTCCCCTGCTAATGACTCCTCCCATCGTTCACCCGCTCACGTCCCTGCCGCCCCAACTTTTAACTGCCCTGAAAGAGGCAACAGATCAGCGTTTACAAGCTGTGATCGGGGCGATCATCACTTCCCATTATGCTTCTTCCTCACCCGACCTCAAAGACTTCCGATCGACCATCAGAGACAAGGACGTGAAAGAAGACCCAAGTGTCCTGTCAGACTTCCGTCATCTCGTTCCTCTTACAGACTATGATGCCTACCGTCCTTGGGTGGCCAAGTTCTTCGAACGCCCATGCAATCTGTCGGAAGTGGAAAACCTGCTCGCACCGGGTCTTCCCTGCTTCTTCGCCGTCTCTAGCTCCACGTCTGGTAGCAAGCCCAAGCACTTTGCACGATACGTTGGATCCAAGGGCTTGGTTCGCCATTCTGAACACCCCGCGCGCAGCAGCGCTTTGACGGGCACGACAGCACCCATGTACACGCTGAGCTACAGAGACATTGTCGACGTAACAACAGCTTCTGGGGAGGTCGTGAAGAGGATTCCCGTTTCAATCGCCTCGTCTGGGTCCCTGCGCGTACGTGAAGGGTGGACCGTCGAGACAGACAACACCCGAATGACATCTATCAGTGAGTGTCCCTCAAATTGACCAAACTCTACGATGGACGGTCTGGATACATGTTGTTATTTGTGTAGTTCAACATCATAGTGCTCCGTGGGCGACCGGTCTCATAAGTCATCATCGATCATTCCTGCTGATTCATGCGCTGTTTGCATTGGCTGATCCGACCTTGGAGCTAATTTCCACGACGTTTATCACCTTTTTCATGGATATGGTGTACTACATGCAGGAAGAGTGGGACATGCTCCTGTCTAGCATACGAGATGGGATCATCCCGGGTATTGATCACATAGACCACGTCCGGGATTACCTACAGGTAGTGGTTTACGAAACGTTCAACCAGTGGCAAATGCTGATAGCAATAGGTTAATATGCATGCTGATCCACAGCGAGCGGACGAGCTCAGGAGCATTGGCCCTCCGTTCTCCTTCCCTGCCTGGGCCTCCCGAATTTGGCCGAAATTGAATATCCTGCAATGCATCTGCAGTGGTACGTTCGCAACAGCGTTGCCCAAGGTAAGCATCCCTGTCTAATATACCAACAGATTAGTCTGATTATACTTAGGCGAGGTCAGTGATCGGACCAAACGTTGTCATAACAAACCATGGATACGGATGCACAGAGAGTGTCATAGGCTTACCCCTCAACTTCGAAGATGTTGACGTCTTTGTCGTTAACTCCACGAATGCCATTGAGTATCTGGATGTAGCGGAAAACCAGGCACATGAAAACATCCGCCAAGCAGTGCGTATCTCAGATATCATTGATGGTCAACCTCACACTCGTGTCGTAGTGGGACTTACAGCCGGGCAAGTTATATCAGCCCGTGGCCACGACCCAGGATGGGCTATGGAGATATGTCATCGATGATGTGCTCCACGTCATTGGGTTCGACCCTCGCAACGGTTCACCCGTATTCAGATACCATGGCCGCAACAAGTGAGTGAAACGACACGATTCGAGCCTTGACTCAGCGGTATTCCATGTATACACAGCTTGGCGATCCGATCCCAGTATGCAATAGTTACGGAGGCAGATCTCGTAAAAGTGACTCAGGCCATTAATGAAGAGGACATGTTACGGGTGCAGGAATTCACGACTGTCCTCGATCGACGCGAGCTTCCAGAGACTGTAGGCATCATCCTCGAAATTACAGGCGACATCGGTATGCCTTCTCTCCGTTCGGAGATTCTATCTTATTCTAACGCCGTTGGCATAGGTCCCAATGCCACCTCGGCGCGGCAGAAAGCTTTCGAGGCACTTTTGTCGACGAATGAGGATCATCAACGTGCATCTGATGCAGGCCGACTACGTCAGCCTACGATCCGAATCGTCAAACACGGGACATTTTCGGATTATCGGCAGTGGCGAGGGGAAAAACACAATACCGGCGTTGGTCAGATCAAAGTTCCCGCAGTTATGATTGACCCGGCTTCCATTGAATGGCTGGAAGAGAGAGTCGTGAAGGAGCTGTGATTGCACCCGAATCTACAGGCTGACTTTAGAGTTGATCCACCCACTTACGATTATGTAGACCAGCTGAACTCATCTCGGCAATAGTAAAGGTGATTACCAGGTTGTAGTTTTGGTCCAAGTCATAGACACAAGGGCTTACCCAGTAGTTTGATGTACTGTATTGTAACTTTGGACCTCTGCCCACCATTGGAACAACCTGTTTATAAAACTTGGTAATGTGCCATGTTTTTGCTTCTTGTAGTTTCTTATCTTCATCTGACTGATGCTATCGGTATCGATAAGGATAAGATCGAGTAGTCGTGCGTGCCCAGAACCTGGTCCCCTGAGTTCGCTGGATGATCTGGCGAACTTTCATCGATCAGAAAGCTGGAGAACGATAAGAAGGAAATTTGGAACACAAGTCTAGAGAAGTAAACGACGCACCCAACGGAGGTATAGAACGACAGCGCTGGTTGATTGGCTGGATAAGACGGTAAGACAGCGTAAAGAAGGTGTCAAAATCAGAGACCTTTAAATACCGTGAGCACAACCTTCTGCATCCCCCACTCTGCGCCGATGTCGGCAAGTTTCAGGGTCAGCCACCTTCCAAGACCGTACCGCCTGACGTGTTTCGATACCTGAAGTTCATAGCTTACCCCACAACGAGGTCACGGAAGATACCGTGCGGCGAAACCGCTGTAGACGCACCAGTAGATGACATTCTGGTATTCCTCCCTGTCGAAGCGAAAGATGGTGTACGCGCAGATGTTGACGGGGTCGCTGGCACCGCCATCTAGGCGTGCGATGATGAAACGAGACTGGGGATCGAACATTTCTAGGTTCTTGGATTGTGGGTCCCAGCCGAAGGAAGAGGTATTATAGCTAGTTGTACAAAATGTCATGATATAGGCGAGTGAGGGGAGAACCATGTACAAGTCGAACATATTCTCCTCGACCACGCTCCATATCTGGTCACGCTCGTACTTGGAGAAGCCCGATCGACACGGAAATATTGAACCTGTGCAGTGCTGTTAGTAAGAGAGCACGAAGAGGATGCTCCGAGGTGTACTTGTGCCCACTTGCTTCGTAGATGGCAGGGACGGACGCAGCCAGTTCAGCCGCGGTGGCCTATGTAAATCTGCATGAAGGGAAGTGCTGGGATAGAGATGTGCCGACCTTGTTAGCCTTGCGGATGGCGACACTGGCGCGCATCAAGTTGGTACATATGTGAAAGGGGAGAAACTGTTTGTGGCAACTTCCTGCATCCGACGACCGCATTGATTTCACCAACCCATGAAGCTCGACGCAACTGATCTCCGATATGTCACCTCAGACGAGTTCAGATTCCTCACGGCGGTACGAACTGGTAGAGAGCACCGCGATGATGCCACACCTGACCACGACTGTTGCAGATTGAGATAGGATCTAAAAACCACGAAGTTGTGCCGACACCACTCATCGTCCAGATATCTGGACTGAGCAACGGCGGCGTCAACAAGCTGGTAGGCTCCCTCGCGAAGCGAAACCTGGTAGCAAGAGTGCAGAACGCCAAGTGTCAGTCCATCATCTTTGCTATTGTGCGATACGGGCTACTAATGGGGCAGAAGCGGAGACGATGGCTACAGACTGACGTATGGGGGATACGACTACGTTGCGATGCGCGCACTGTGCAAACGTGATTCGATGGACTCTGTTGGAAATCAAATTGGGGTGGGGAAAGAAGCAGGTAGATCATCTCGATGAGCAGCCATCAGACGCTGACGGTATTTGGGCAGACGTATATATCGTAGGAGATGCGAAAGGAAACGAGATAGTTCTCAAGCTCCATCGGTACGTGTGCACATGCTGCCCATGTCAGGACCAAGCATGAGCGTGCCATCGCAGACTAGGGCGTATCTCCTTCCGCACTATCAAGACAACGAGGGACTGCCTCGGCAAGTGCAGGTCTGCATCGTGGATGTGCATGTCGCGTCTGGCCGCACAAAAGGAGTGGGCATTTATGAAAGTGAGTTTTTTTTCTTCTCTCTAGGACGAACTGTGGGATCTAGAAGGGGCTGTGTTCTAGGTGCTCTACGAACACGGCTTTCCAGTTCCCAAGCCGATCGACCATGCGCGACACTGCATTCTCATGGAGGCCATCGACGCGTATCCGTTGTAGGTCATGACTTCTTGGACTTGGCGCATTCCTGATGGGTTTACTGCTTAGACGCCAGATTTCCGAGGTTGCCTCACCGAGCAAACTGTACTCGTTGCTGATGGACATTATTGTGCGATTCGCTCGGGCTGGACTGATACATGGGGATTACAACGAATTTAATATCCTCATACGCAAAGACAGCGGCGAACCCGTTGTGATAGACTTTCCCCAAATGGTCAGCACATCGCATGAGAATACAGAGTGGTGAGGTTGTTTCCCGCAGATCTCTGAAAGCAGGCGGACGAGCGTTTCCTGATCAGGTATTTCAACCGAGATGTGGAGTGTATCCGAACATTCTTTCGACGTCGATTCAAGTACGAAAGTGCCCTTTATCCCCGGTTCAAGACGGTGACAAACAAGGGCGACGACACAGAAGGCGAGGGATTTCAGCTTGATGTCATGGTTGCAGCGAGCGGATTTGCAAAGAAGGATCAGAAGGTGCTCGAGGAGGTGCGCTTACGGAGCGGGCGATTGACCTTTCGAACTGAATTATTTCCATGGCAGTACGTGGAAGCCATTAGGGCTGAGGAGCCCAGAGAAGGCACACCGTCTGATAGCGAAGAGGTCGAGGAGTACGAAAGCGAGGACGAAGCCCCAGACGATCGGAAAGAGCCGCAGGATGCTTCCTTGGAAGTGGAGGGAACAGGTGCACAGCCACCCGAAGCTGGAGGAGAGAAGTCGCGGTCGGCTTCTCGCGCGTCGAGTCGGTTTTCTCAGTTGTCTCGGTCTCCACCGCGGTCGCGGTCGCCATCGCCCGACACGCTCGCCAAGATGACGGCAGCCATGAGTGTGCACGGTGCGGACATGCGCGAAAGAGTGGCCACGGATCTGGCGAAGCGTGCGCGGCAGCAGAAAAAGTATCACGGCAAGCGGGCCACACAGAGAGCGGGTCGACCGCAGGGGAGCAAGGCCAAGCAGGACCAACGGGTGAAGATGGACAAGGATGGGTTCTGGTGAGCGGGATCTTGTCCGAGTACAGCGGTGTGTAGTACATTACAATGTTGATATGCACGTCATCTACGCCCCTGCTCGATGCTGATGCCAGTCTCGGCGTAAACCTTAGTTCTCGCCGTTTGCCGACACCAAAGAGGCTCCTATCGGGGTGACCCCCAAGCTAACTGCAAGGTCGCTATTTCCCGTGAATTCGAGCGACGAGTGTGCGTAATGTACATGCCAAACACAGACGAAAACAGTGCACAAAGCGACCCCTTTCCCTCATGTCCCAGGGTCTTTTTTTCGCGGTAGTAGATCACGGATAATATGTGAGGTGGTTGACGTAAGTGTGTGTGCCCATGCCCATCCCAGACAGGTCCACCGTGTGTCTCCGAACGTCTGCCTCGAGTGAGAGAGGGTATGCATTGTCTGGGCTGTGTCTGCCCAGGAGCTTGCGCAGGTCTGCATTCTAGAAAACGGGGTGAGCACCGGGCATGCGGTCAGGGACAAGCACACACCGAGCGATCGAGCTCCAGCAGCTTCAATTTAGATTGTGTTGCATCGTGCTGGAGGCCCGAGACCATGCTCTGGATGACGAGTTCACGGGGGAAGATCGTGATGCAACATGCTACGTAATTGACGTACCTTGGCTGTTTTTGAGTTCAGGCCGCGGTAAGGTTCAAGGCGACTAAACGGGACCGGATACAGCCCAAATCCGAGCAGGTGATTGTGAAGGCGATCGATATGCGCTTCGAGGGATGCGATGTATATGGTGCGTCTATGGGGTGCGCCCATGGTCGATCTAGAGATCATGCACTCAATGTCGCACACGAAAGGGATGACAAGCGATCAGACGGACAATTCCTGGGGGGAGAACAGCTGCTTTTCGAGCACATGATTCCAGATCTTGCGACGCTTCGAGCTGTCTTTCTTGGCGTGAAGGCGGGCGTAGGGATGTGGGATGGAAATTCTGGCGTCAGGACGGTCGTCCAGCGGTGCAGCGAGCGGGATTTCTATTCCGGACTCAGGAAAACTGATGGCCGAGTGTCTGGAGGAGTGCCCCTTGGTGCCAAAGGGTGCATGCAAGGCGGTATCTGGCGGGGGGTAGGCGTCCGACTGGTACATGGACTGGGGAGAGCCGCTTGGGGGCGAGGCGGATGAGGTGGACGCAGAGGCAGACGAGGGCAGAGAGCGGGGGAACGCGACGCTGCCGGGGAAGTAGGACATGGCTGGCGAGCAACGGGGGAGAGCAGAGAAATTAAATAGAGGGGAGGGGCTGACCCGAAAAGGAAAGGGTCTCCGAGTCGGAGCAAGTAATTAGACTTGGTTGCCTCCGTGGGAAATTGCGCCGCTGAAACCCCGCGCGAGGATTCCATCTCCGCGACAATTTGGCGGAGATCACAGAACCTTGTCCTCGGACTCCAGACTCGCAGATCCTGGCTTATTTAAGCACCCCCGGCCCCCATCTCCTCGTCGTCCCAATGCTCCCCTACGCATACCACCCACAGGTGCTCGTCCCCACCCCCTCAGAACTCCTCGGCGCCACTGGCCCCCCCCCTCCCCCCCTCCCCCCCACCGCGAACAGGACAGAGACCCAGCGCAGGGCTCGCCAGCGTGCTGTCGCCGAGGAAATCGGTTTCGTCCCAACCGACCCGTATGTCCTCGACCACTTTGCTGCGATGCTGACCCACACCGTTCGCACTCAGCGACTCCATCTCATCCCACGAAAAGAAACGCCACTATCTGGAATGCCTCGAGCATTACGTCCTGTACCTGCACGAGCAGCTCAGGCTCGTCCAGATCCCCCCGCTGGCCCTCGAACGGGTCTCGACCTACAGGGGCCTCTCCTCACGCAGCATCCGCACGCTCCTGGTCTACATGCAGAACATCAACAAGGCCCTCCACCAAAACATCATGGCAGAGGAACAAATGGTGGGTCTCCACCCCTCTCCTTGCCACTGTGTTTACGTTTGCCACAGTTCTTGGACCTGTCAGCCGATGTCAAGGCCGCTCACAGCCCAGACATCCCTCAGCGAAGCCACTCTGCTGACGTTGTCGCCACCTCCGATTACACTCCACTGCCCGATCAGGCCTTCTTGGGCCCAGACGGTGCCACCTACCAGCCAACCGGGTGCCTCGATGATCCACATGCTCCGCTGATGAGCATTCCAGCTGGGTATTTCGGAAGTCTGTAGTCCATTTAGACCCATCGTAGCACATACACGCGCATCCGCTGTAAAATTTGAATGTTGATTCGGTCGCGCCCTTGGGAAGCCACTCGCGGGAACAAGGACACATATGGAAACCACCCTCCGAGTCCATCTGACAATCTCACAGGCAGCACGATGATCACCCCAACGAGCGACATAAATGGGGACTAGCCAGGTCGCGACTCCCATATAGCACAGATGGCGACCGTTGCCGTTCAAACACCTAGAGATGGCGAAGCCGTCGGTCCCCAAGTGGAGAAAGAAAACCCTTACTAATGAAAGCGCACATCCCTTTCCGAGGGAAACACTGATCTCACTTCATCGGAAACCGCCGCGTCCGTGGAACCTGGCAGCCCACTCAGTCACTGTCCATACCTTTCTAAAGGCGAGGCTGTGTGGGGAAATGCCTACAGCTTGGCGCGAAGTGCTGCCCGGAAGCTGGCGTACCCGGGTATCCCAGCGTCCCCTCCCCCCCCCGCTCCCCACACTTGACGGCGCGCGTTCGGAGGACCCTCGACCTCTGAACCTTGGGGCAGATCCTCCTCGCAGCCCGAGGAATCGTCTAATCAAAGCCAGTACTGGGATATCGTGCATGACCCTTACTCGTCACAGAAGCTCACCCAATTTGCTTTCATTCTCATGGTCGATCGTCCATACACTTTGCTTCCCCTCCCGTCCAAGTCATCATACCACTAGAAATGCACCCTCGTGATGTCGGCGTGTCTGATAAATAGTTCGACGACAGCAAGAAAGGCGAGAGGCCGTGGTAAGTGGCTGAAGAAATGAAGAAAGGGAGAGACACGTATGGTCATCATCCAGCACCACCGTCCGGGCGTCCAGCTCGCCGCCGAGCCAAGATGAGATGTATGTCGCACATCTTCTATCGATCCGTACCATCATCCATCTGCGAGAACTTGTGCTTGCCCATCAGCTTGACCTCTGTCATCCCCTGGCCACTCCCTGTCACTCCAACTGCATCCCCGTTAGCTTAATAGATAGATGAGCGACGATAAAGACCCTCACCTCGTCCTAGCGGGTTGTCAGGCGTCTTGAAAATACTCGTACCCGACATACCAGCTATCTGCACCCCCTTCTTTTCCGCCTTTTTTGCAAACTTTTGCCACTGAGCCTGCTTCACCATCTGTTCCTTGGCTTTTGCCGCCTTTACCTCCAGCTTCTTCTCGTTCTTCTTCTTCTTCTTCTCCCTTTCCTCTTCCTCTGTCTTGGTTAGCTTCCGCTTGTTCGCTGCTGCTGGCGCCTTCTCCTGGTGGTTGGCCGGCAACGATTTTATCTCTGAGCCTTTGACTAGCTCAGTATTGTTATATCCCCGGAAGACAATGCTATACACAGGATTCTCTGTCGATCCGCCCACGCTGATAACCCGTGCAGGGTACCAATTCCCGTCCCCAGAATACTTGGCAAAGCATTCATCCCCAGCAGACCATGTAAACGCCGGCGTCGCTGATGCTGATTTGCGGGACACACCGTTGCGAGAGGTCGACGCGACGAGCTCCGCCTGGGCGATCGCTTCTTGCGCAAGGGAGATGAGTTGGCCCAATTCTGACCGCAGCGACAGGAGCTGTTCATTCTCGGAGTCGGTCTGGAGCGCAAACTCGACCTGGGAGAGCTGCACTTGATATGTTTCCAAATCCGCCTTGTCCATGTCGATGGAGTATGTCAAGGTCGCAAGTTGTGTCTGTTTACGGGTGTTTTGGTCCACCACACACCTCCAACGCTCCCATCCCGCAAGTCATGGCTATTCAACTACTGAGAACGCTCAAGACAACTGGCCACTGCCGTGCACTGCTTGGTCGCCGTTGTGCGTCTCATGGTGCACCCCACTACAATGAACCCGGCGGATGGCTGTTTGGCGAAAAGGTCTGGTCTGGTCTGGTCGGAAACCGAAGTCGTGCTTGCTGACCGACACCACTCGTGTAGCCCCTCCCTCCGGGCCAGAAACGGGTGAAGGAAGATTGGGAGAACATTTGGTATGTGGGCATGTTTGGGTCGATGCTGGCCGCCGCCGTGCTGCTCTACTATAAACCGGACACGAGGTGCGCATGGGCCGTCATACTCCGTTCTCTACTTCACACGTCTCTCTAGCATACAAACATGGGCTCTGAAGGAAGCAAAGGAGCGGATGGAGGCAAGGGAGGAAAAGTACAAGTATGAACGTCCCTCGTCATAGAAGTCCTGTTACATCGCACGCTCCGGTGATCCGACAGACACTTGATAACCATATATTCGTCGGACTCGGACGCAGACCCATGCAGCTATAAAACACAATAGAATGTCTATCGTCTAACGGATTAGATAACGGAAGTGGCGGTTGACGCCATATATCACCCATTTACTACGACTCACACGTCTCCTTGTAGCCCTCCGCCGTCAACAGTGCGTCCATCTTCGAATGCATCTGGTCAGTCGTGTGAAATCAGAGCAATGTGATCTCACCTCGCTTGGCTCGGAAAGCTTAATCTTGCAAAGCCAGCCTGCCAGTATCTCAGTGTGAAAGCCGTGTGTGTGCCAACAAGTTCTCACCGTCACCCTCGGGCGTGCTATTCAAAAGCCCCGGTCTGTCATTAAGATCCTCATTCACCTGCGAAATCTCTCCCGATACCGGAGCATACTACAACTCGGTTGGCCATGTTCACCACCAAAGAATATGATCACTCAACTATGTCCGAAGCTGCCTTGACGCTCTCGACAGCACCGATCTGGTCTGTACAAGGAGAAAAAAAGAGAGATCAGACCATGTCCGTATTAAATCCTCACACGACCACAATTCATCCATACTCACCGCCCTTGGCCACCATGGTGCCTACCACAGGCAGTTCGACAAAGACAACGTCTCCCAGGCTCTCCTGCGCATGTTCCGTAATCGACACGACACCTACACCTGTATCACTGTCGAAAACGATGGCTTCGTGTTCCTTGGTATATCTCGTGGCTAGAAAAGAAACACAGAATATGGTTGGCGGTGTGCTTGGCGAACAGAGAATGCAGTCTGTGAAATGTACACGCACTGACGATGGTCCGGTAGCTTGGGAGTAATCGGAATGGTGAAGGGCAGGGTCTCGTGGCCGCCGACAACGATGCCCTCGCGCGGGCAGCTGAGCGAATTGCAGTGAACATCATAGCTGACTATCGACGAGTGTATGTGGATGGTGGAGGTGTGAGAGTGAGACCAAGTCACCAAGGCAATTTTTTACGCGGACGAAATTGGTCCTCGGCAAACCGGAGGTATCGACATTAGGGGGGGTACTGGAGCCAAGTTTTCACACAAGGTATGTAGCATAGCAAATGCTTGTATTTCTTAGTTCCCAACCATGTAATGCGGAGAGGGGGTGCGAATATGATGCAAGTGGGTCTGTGATTATAAGCAATACTCTACTTCTTAGCTGTCTCATGCGTACTCCAGGATCTTGGTGACAATTCCAGTACCAACTGCAAACTTCAGGGTCAGTGCGATATTAAACCGAGGAACTGGTACTCACTGGTCTTGTTACCCTCCCGCAGCGTGAAACTACACAGAATTGTAAGAGAGCAATGGCCGCGAATCAAGTAACTCACCGAGAGCCAGCCTCTGCAGCAACATCGGTGTGAAGACTGCAGACCATCTCCACATTGTCTCCAGGCATGACCTAGCGTAATGTTTAGTCGAGTAAATGGACATTGACACTAAAAAAACTAACCATTTTATCCTCCGCATCAGGGGTGCCATCTGGGAACGTTAGCGAGGTTGTGATATCAGCAGTCCGAAGGAACAACTGTGGGCGATAATGAGCCATGAACGGCGTATAGCGACCACCTTTGGGAAATAATTGAAGCAGATCCACAGTCCAGGTGCAGGCGAACATACCCTCATCTTTGCTCAGAATGTAAAGTTGTGCAACGAACGTCTTAACAGCTTTAATTGAGCCCGGTGCAGCGATAATTTGGCCACGTTTCAGGTCGTCACGCTTGATACCGCGAAGTAAACAACCCATGTTATCACCAGCCTCTCCCTATGGTTCGACTTTCAGAAATAATCATCTAGCAAATGAAACGGGACTCGTACACGGTCAAGTTCCTTGTGGAACATCTCTATCCAAAACTCAGAATCAGTGCCTGCAGCGCGAGACATGTCTACGTACCGATCCCAGTGACCGTAGTCTTGAAGGAGGTACCGAGACCAAGAACTTCAACTTCGTCACCTTTTTTTATGAGCCCGCGCTCCGCCTAAGTGATGGCAGGTAAAGAGTCGCATAACAAACACTAGAAAGGCACACACACGACCAGTGGCCACAGTTCCACGACCGGAGATCGAGAAGACATCTACCAGGCTGTTAGCACGTCAACACCCCAATACGTAACGATACTCACCCTCAACCGGCATCAAAAATGGCTTGTCAAGGTCGCCTATATAATGACCGGTAAGGGACGGCAGTGGATAAGGCAGCAGAACTTACGCGCAGGAACGTCCAACCATTCATCGCACTTCTGGACGAGTTCCAAAATCTTATCCCTGCCAATTGCGTCGTCGCGTCCCTCCAAAGCAGCCAAAGCGGAGCCCATAACGATGGGAGTTTCTTCACCGTCAAAATTGTAAGTGGAAAGAAGATCACGCATTTCCATGTCGACAAGCTCAAGCATCTCAGGGTCGGATATCATGTCGACCTTGTTAATGAAGACGACAAGTTTCTTGATGCCAACTTGGCGGGCAAGTAGAAGATGTTCACGCGTTTGGGGCATTTGGCCATCTGTGGCTGCGACGACAATGATACCCCCATCCATCTGAGCAGCACCTGTGATCATATTTTTGACGTCTGCAAAGCGAATGTGAAGGGTTGAGTTCAAAAGGCGGCAACTGAGACGAACAATCGGAGTGACCCGGACAGTCGACGTGGGCATAATGACGGTTTGCGGACTCGTACTCGACGTGGGCCGAGTTAATGGTGATACCACGGGCCTTTTCCTCGGGTGCCTTGTCGATTTGGGAGTAGTCTGTGAACTTGGCTGAACCTTGGTCTGCAAGCACCTTGGTGATGGCTGCGGTGAGAGTCGTCTTGCCGTGGTCGACATGACCTATGTCCACGGTAAGAAAGCGTGAAATAGCAATTGAAACAATAATTACCGATCGTGCCAATGTTCATATGAGGTTTTGAACGTGAAAACTTGCTTGCAGCGTCAGCGTAGCCACGCCGGCCTAATCCTTTGACTCAACCAGTATCAGCACAGCGTGTATAACGTCTTACCTATGGCCGTGAAGGAAGGAAGCTGGTGGTAGGACGGCCTCCATGACGTAGTCCAGCACCGGGTGTGGTAGGGAGACACCCTCAGAACGGCTTTGAGTAAACAAGTCAGCCAAGGTTATTGTCACCGGCACGTTCATGGGAATACCTCTGGGAGAGCCAGAGAGTCTGCTGGCAATTGCTCTCTGTGCGGCCAAACGGAACATGGTTGAGTGTGCAAGTCACGTCTGCCTTGAAAAATTGGTCGAAAGTCGGAGAATGAAAGTCGTCATCATGGATCGACGTGAACTCATAAGAAATGCAGTCACATTTCTCTCAGACTCGACCGTGAGCAATGGCGAGCATCATTGGATACGTCTGACCATCTGTCTAGACTCAGCAAGCACCACTGGCACAGCGGGTGCAGTTTCTCGAAGCCAAGGGCCTCACCGGACCAGAAATCGAGGAGGCCATGAAACAAGCTCCACAACAGACCTCTCTCTCGCCATCTTCTCCTCCGCAAACCCAGTATCAGTCGTACCCCGCGTATTCGCCATTGTCATACCAACCCCAGCCATGGGACTGGAGGGATTACTTTGTAGGTGTACAGGGGCCGACAACCACCAACTATTCATCCATCCTTAGATAACGGCCGTCATATCTAGTACCGTAATCTATGGAGCCGTGTCATTATTCCAGGAAAGTGCTCCCAGGAAATGTTGATTCAAAACCCACTTATCCCCTGAACAGAAGTATATGCTTCCCCACCTGAAGCCCCCCTCGGCGACTGCATTCGAGCAAGACCGGGACGCGCTGACGGCGCAGTTCGATGCTGCAGAAGCTTTACTGAAGGAGATACAAGCCGAAACTGCATCAGTACGTGCTGCGGTCGATGAACAGAAAGAAAGGGTGGAAAAGGCTACAAAGGATGTGGAATCTGTCGTGGTCGAATTACGCCAGGGAGAAGCAAGAACGAGGGACGAAATGCGCGAGATCCGTGACGAGGTAGAAAACATCCGGGAGATGCTACCAAAGGTGACTTGGACAGTCCTCAGCCAGTGCACCGGTGCTGAATTATGGTCCATGAGATGATCGACAAGAATAAGGATGCACACAAGCAATCATTATCCGAGCTACAACAAGAGCTTAAATCGTTGAAGACAATCTTACTCGGTCGGGGAGGTGGAGCGCTTGCAAGTACGCCCTCTACACCTCTGCCGGGATTGGCTGGACGACCGTCGATACCTGCCTGGCAGCTTGCGGGCACTTCACCAGCATCTTTGTCGGAATCCTCTTCTGCGACAGGGTCACGGACCACCACGTTTGGATCTTCGGTACAGCCCAATGGAAAGGGCAAGGATGTTGAGGTGATCGGAGACCATGCATCGTAACTCGTAGCACTGTTGATACAATCCAATTTGCCTTGCACGGACTCGTGGGACTTGTATTCCAGTGTACCAATCTCAACTTGGACGTGAACCAGTCTATTGCCAATGTTCTCCCAGTTCCGCCAGGTCGTAGAAACATTCGTCCAAGATTCGACCCACCCTGATGGTGAATCGTCCACCGACACAAGGAGTCGTTCACTAGATGTAAACACGTCGCGATCGCCTTCCTCAACCCAGGTCGCTGAACCTACACTCTTGAACTTGCGCAAGTCACTGGCTGCCCAGCGCGTTGCCAGTACTTCTCCCCAACGCCGTTCTACTAGCCCAGGTCCTTCGTCATTGCCAAAGAATAGCACTGACACGAGCGCACGCAAGTCGAGGCTCGAAGAACGACTTCGCGCGTCATTCACCATCGGCGACTCGCCAGGAAGTACTACACCCAACGCTACTCCCTCCAGGGCATCACCTGCGCCCGATGCAGTACGTGTCACTCAGCATCCTTTGTCGCCAGAGTCTATCCCCTTGCCCGGATCCCCCACTCAAGTCGCACCTGACCCTCCAGCAAATGACCCCGTTGTACCGGTTTCCCGCAGCCAATCTTCGGTTTCAATCAAAAAAGAAAACGATGACCCTGTAGATGATCTGGACGGTTCTAGTCCACAGCTGCGGAATTCCATAGTTCCACTAGGTGTACAAGATCGAGTGGACGTCACTGAGCATGTATCGGCTGATGTTGGCGCAACCGTTTCATATGAGCCAATATCAGTAGCTCCTGAGGAGGATACCTCCCCGTCATATACCAACCAAGACGTACAACCGGGAGATTTGGTAGTAGCATCTCTTCCCGACACCCCTAGCAATGGAGACATCGGAGCAGGGAATATACCACCCGAAATTAGTTCCGTATCAGATAACGGACGAGCACCGTCGGTAGTTGTCAACTCTGGTGATGCGGATGTCGAAGCCTTGCAAGAACGCCTGAAACTTGTAGAGCAACGGTTTGCAGGTAACTTCTTGCATATCACTTCGCATGGTAGCTAATTGCCAAATAGACGTATCCACTTCCTTCAAGAAGCTCCAGGCAGAAAGACTCGTAGCTGATACTGTCATACGCGAATTAACACCCTTGGAGGACACCAAGGACATTGCTGCGTTACGCGACTATCTCACGAACGTCAATATGAAAGTCGAGGTAGGTACACGCTGTTCTTGTATATGAATATTGACTTCCCTGCCCGTAGTTGACCCAAGACGAGTTACAACGTCTGCGTGGCAAGCTTACTCGTGAGGAATTATATGGTTTGGTAAATCGCTGTTCACTTACATGCCTGTAGGCCAGGAAGAACACATTGAAGAACTTCGGGACATTCACCGACTAGAAATAGCATCTCTGCTTCAAGAGGTCGAAAAGTTGAAAAAGCAACTTGCGGAAGCAGAGGCACTCATCTCTGCATCACAAGTTTCTGCCTCTCGAACTAAAGAAGAGGAGGCAAGAAGGAAGAGTGAGATCGAACAACTCACGACGGAAGCAGAGAAAGCGAAAGAGGTCGCAAAGGAGGAGGAAGAAAAACGCGTCAAAGCCATCAGCTTGTTGAAAACTGTGAGACAGAAACTAGTAAAAGCTGAGAAGGAGAGGGACGACGCAGTGAAGGAACTCGATGAAATGGAAGCGAAGGAAAGACAAGGTCGAGAGAGAGAGAGGTCAGAGAAGGCGAGATTGCAGAGCGAGATTGATGCTGCTAATCTGGAGCGCGAGAAGGCTGTTACCGGCCTAAGGACGCAATTCGAGAAAGAGTTGACTGCCGTGAAGGATCGCGCGGAGAAAGAGATGTCTTCAATCCGAACACAATTCAATGCAGAAGTTGATGCATTGAAGGTGACGTGTACTTCTTCATTATGGGTACCATGTACTGATCTTGCCACACGCCATAGGTTTCACATTCAAACGAACTAACCGCAAAGAACGACCAGATATCTGCCTTGGAGAAGTCAGTCAACAAGTTCTCCAATGAGAGCAAATCTCTCTTTGATCAGTTGCAGTTACGACAGGCTCAATTGGAGTCATCACAGCTTCATACTGAGACCTTGCAAAGTCAAAATACGGAGCTGGAGTTCCAACTACGAGAGTCACAGGAAAGGAACGCTCTCGTCATCGATGAACTGCATGAGCTTCGCAGCGAACAAGAAGCCCATCTACAAGGTCCCAGTCCCTCCGTGGAGGAGATTTCGCAACTAGTTAATTCTGTGGAGACAAAATATGAAGCAAAACTCACAGACCTTAGAAAAACCATGGGTAATGTCGAGAAGGAACGCAACGAAAGTGAGGCTAATTGGAGCAGAAAATTGCTGGAGAAAACGAAAGAAGCAGACGAGTTGCGGCGTCTCTTACAGACGAATGCACGGTCACGCGAGCAGGAAGAGGATGTTGCCGGTTCCCTTAGAGCTGTCATTGAGAAGCTAAAGGGTGAAGCGCAGTTGCAACAGAATCATCTGTCAGAACTTCAATCTCTTGTCGACAAGATGAAAAGTAATGAGGTAAGCTCGCTCTCGAGGTATTTTCAAACACAGGGAGTTATATGTCTTTTTAGTCGACCCTACAAAATCGTTTGTCAGTGACTGTGGCGGATGCAGAGGAGCGTAATCGTCAGCTCGAGGACAGCAAAACAAGGGAAGCGCAGTTGCACACTCATAACAAGGTATGAGTATGGCATGTGGGCTTCCGGTTGCTGACATACTATACAGACCCTGCGAGACGAGCTCCGCAAAGTCCAGAATTCGGTTAACGTATTGGAACGCCAGCGTAATCCCGGTGTTGGGTTTTGGACATCACGCATGACGACCGCTGACTCGCGTACATCAATATCGTCTGTTTCAGATTCACCGTCCCGAGCGACGTCCCCCGAACCGCCTTCGAGAGCAACTGCCGCCACAAAGAGTGATGAGGATATCAACTACGAGTATCTGAGGAATGTGATCTTACAATTCCTTGAACACAAAGAGATGAGGGTAAGTGAAGGTTTGTCAGTTTGCAATCCACCTCCAAATGTGTTTCTAGCCGAACCTCGTGCGAGTTCTGTCCACTATTCTGCGCTTCACGCCACAAGAAACTCGCAGACTGATAGCCAAGGTCTAGTCAGTTATTTTCGAGAGTATTATGCCACAGAACATTATATCATGGAAATAATTACAAGTTGATGTCCACTAATTCCAGGACCCTCGGTAGTCTCACCCAACGGTAAGTCAGGCGCCGATTCAGTAAGTCCACGCGCGCAGAGTTCTGCATTACATGGATACAATGAGTGCATAAACTCACGCGCACATGAAGTAGGAACCAACAAGATAGGGGATGAGTGACCGCGACTGTAACGCGAAACTGTGTCCCATTCACATACGGACTTGATACATTCAATTCATGTAAGGGGTATACCATCTTGGAAGGGTTATTCCATGCTTTCACGTTCCCTGTGATGTGTAGTCTGCATTTGTGTTTAGTCCAAGTCCTAATAAGAGTCGACTCGGCGTCGTACTAGACTACTAGTTAGCCTGAGGTTGCCTGCTGCTCGTTTGCATCAAGTCCTGAGCCTTCTTTCCGATCACTCAGAAAGCACCGGAGCTCGAGAGAAACATAATCATCCACAGATCCCAAACCAACGGTCAATGTCATTAGCAGACCTCACCAGGAATGCATATCACTTTGGCATCGCTGCGAGTCAGGTAAGGTACCCGGAGGCTCGTTTCATACTGACCACCTCATTGACTGCTTAAACGTTCAAGTGGCTTGATCTCTGCAAACTATGGGTGAGGCAGGAAGGTTTGCCCCAGGAATCTCTCGAAGTCGGTCAAGCAGTCAGCGGTGCGTACAGGAAACACACATGTTTGACAGAATTCAAGAAACCAATCGTTCCAGATGCCATCTTGAAGTTGCTCAGCACTTATGATGCCGACCCTATTCTCCAGGAATACCTGAGAGACGCCCTTGGTGACGGCCTACTACCTTCACCAGTATTCGTAGCAACTTTCTTGCAGGCAGCAAGCTCGTCACAATTGCACAGTGCTTCCACTTTGGATACACTTTGCCGTCTGGCGTTAGAGGTACACTATGCCTCTGGATTACCGGCTCTTGGATCACTTGTCCCGCTCACTGCGCCGCAAAGTGTGGTGCTGAGTACAGTGCACGACGCCTTGATGTTTCTTCGCCGTGCATACACGTTTCCGCCATCCAGGTTTCATCGTCTATCCGTGTCTGCTTCGGAACTCGCCACTCTTCTTTTGACGTGTATCACAAGCATCCCACACATCTCGACCGCTCAGGCAGTGATCTACCTGGGCGACGCCAATGACATACTACACACCGTACGGCTTTCTCCTGAAGTCCGGCAAGCGTTGGAGACATTTGCTTTGTCCTTGAGTCTTCTTATCGGAGACGACGCCAAGGCGGAGCGTGAAGCACAATTGATCCATACAATTCAGCTTGACTTGGGCAAGAACGACGTGCTCGGCTCTAATACTGAAGCCGATACGATTACCTGCGGCTTACTACTGCAGAGTCTGGTTGGTCCTCCTGCAGAGTCTTTTCTCCGTGCTCAGGGCCGTACTAGGTTTCCTCGCGTGCCGGAGACTATGGCTCCGGTAGCGACTCAGAAGCAGTTGCGTTGCTGATGGGCACCATCAGATGGACATCGTGGGCCCCGAATGTGTTTTACACACAGATTTTGATTGCAGCATTGAGTTGTGTCGCACAGAGCTCGCCTAGCCATTCGGGCGAGAGTTCATTCTTCCTTTGGAAGGCGTTCGTACTTGGTCGAGTGCGCTGTTTCATTTCGTTCATGTACCTTCCTTACGATCACTGGGCAGCTTCCTCGTCTGTTGCATATGTTTGAGAAAACCCTTGAACGACACGGCACAAACGAGGGTGGAATGGTTTGGGTTGCCTTGATCCCAATTGTGGCGTACTCACTCCACCACAGCACCATGCAATGCATTCCGCAATGGCAGCTGTATTACAGCATTCGGAACTGTTGACCCGATGCGATAATATTCAGGCGCGAAGCAGGTGCAAGGAATCAAGGACAGAGGAAAATACACTGTCTGTTTTCACACATTTGACTTCTGCAAGTCATTGATTTCCGCAGCCAGCGGCCTTTCATTCGCCAGCTCGTGCAACAACTACGTGCGGTGGACCTCGTGGACCAACAGTTTGCTACTACCATGGATCCGACGCTTACGAATGATGCTATGCCACGCCTTCAGGCTGAAGCTGCTGAACATAACTGCACACTTGAGGTGAATAAATATCCCTGTCATTATCCACTCTTCGCATTTAACACTACTTCACAGAACTATCTCGAGTCCAAGCTCACGGCAGAATCCAGCGAAGAGGAAACACAGTCAATACTCGATCGCATCCTCCATGAGCCAGGGACCCACCATTTCTTTGCGGTAGTTGCTCGCAAGGTATGGCCTTTTACACCCATTGCGCTCTTCCTCAATTTCGGGACTTCCAGTGCTTCTCCACGCACTTTAAGTCAGGAGATTTGGAGGTCTTAAGCCATCTTATGAAGACCCTCTATTCATGTGACTTCGCCCTGGATATCCTTTCTCTACATCTGAAGATACCTGATGTGTTATTCGATGCCGTCCACCTTCTCACCGAATACGACTGTGAAACCGTTGGTGGGTCCACAATGATGGAAACTTTTCTTCTTCCACTGATACCAGCTGCAGGTGATCCACAAACGGCTGTCAGTCACCTGGGAAATATTGTACTATTTGTTCAGATGCTATTGACAAAGTTCCGAGTGAGAAGTCGTCATATCAACGCTTTCGGAAACCTGACAACATTATAGATTTCGTCACCAACCTTGAAGAAGGGGGACAAAGTTCTTCGCACCGACTTTTTACGTTCCTCGCGTGTCTACCACGCTGATGACCTCCCGGCTGAAGCTAAACTTGTATTCGCTGGATGGTTTAAAGCGATTTTTGACAGCAGCAACGAGGGCATTGATGATACCATTCTCCGGTGATGATTACGGTTTCTTAAACGTGCTCAGCTCTCATCCTGATTCGAATAGGTCTACAACACCTAAAACACTCCTCCAGATGTCCCCGACACTTTTTTCTCAGGCTTGCATTGCTCGCCAGGAAAACCGGATTGACATAGATGTGTTGCATAGCGGCATCTCATACTTCCTTGAACCACTCCTAAATTGGACGCTCGTTGGTGTTGTTCACGCCATGCTTTTTGAAATTCAGCAGAGAGGGTGCGTTCTGCTGGCCTTCCCAACCTGAGTATGCTCATCCGCATGGGAGAAGGTTTATAGCGACACACCAGTTGGAAGTTCTCCATAGCCTTTTATTGGCACCAACCTGTCCCCCTATCGTGCTCCGCCTTTGCAGTCCCAACCTGCTCAGAATAATGGCTAGCAAGAGGACCCAGATAGTGAACTCAAGAAGCAACCACTTCGACATCGGCGCGATCAAATCGGTCGCTTTCCAAAGCATTGGATCAAAGAAAGATGGTAACTAGAAAAATGGCAAGGCAATATGATGTTACTTAGCTGTCGTTTTTAGGGACCGCAGCACACGATGAAGTCTCGAATGTACCTGGATATACGTTCCTAGATTTCCCAGGGCGGGAGATCCGTGAAGCATTTGCCCTCGCACGAGAACGCAAAGCACCCCGTATCGACGTTGCACGGTGTCTTACCATTACCACACCGTCCAAATTCCTCTTGCTTTTCTGGTCTGAGTTGGCGGTCGCGGCCAGTTTGGGGGAGATCGAGACTTGCCGACGTCTTGCAACGTTCGTGCTGGTTACTCCACGAGCAGGTGCCCCGCCGCTTCTCCCCCAATTCATGTATAACGTACTCCCCGTTCTCATCGTGCGGACCGACCAGCAGACCGGAGACACGAACATGAGCATTGATCTACTGGTAGCGGTCACTTCAACTGCACTGTCAGCCGCCCTCCACCTCGAATGGGCAATTCAGACGGTATGCAACGAGCATAAATCCATGCTAGGTCAACCGAGCGCAATGATAGCGAGAAAGTTAGCATCAGATTTGCGCACACGAAAATCTAGTTCGAACACGAGTGCTACAATGCTACAGCGACTAAGTACCTCATCTACTTTTGTCACCAACTTTCCGGTATTCATGTCTTGATATTGTGGATATCTTGAAGCATAAAAATTCCATTTTCGATCCGTTCGGAACATTTCATTTATATTCCAGGGGTGGAAGGTGCTGTGAAAAAAATGAATGAACAGTACGTATAAATGGGAAAGGATGACTGACGACAGCACGCGTTCTCAACAGGATCACAGCTCTGGTCGGGGGGACAGAGGATCAAACAGGACGAATTTTCGGCTATCTGCGAGAAAGAGTTGGCTGATTTTCACCGGGGCAAAAGTCAATCAAGGAACACACCTTCAAATGATCCTCGGGTATCATGTTGGGGCTACGGGGTTGGTATTCAGGCTGAATGGTACTCGAATGAATGCCATGGTAGTGTAGGACCCTGCGGATTTCCACTGCTACAGGCATGAAGTCGTGATTGCGCGAAGCCATGACGTGAACCGATGCGACTATCTTTGATTCTGAAAGTTGCCATACGTGCAGTTCGTGTACAGACAACACGCCTTGAACACTCAAGATTGACTCTCGCACTGCATCAAGGGAGATGGTTGGTGGGACACCCTGCAACAAGATAAACGATGCGCTGCGAACTTGGGTTGTCATCAGGACTGGGGGTAAATATATCAAAAACGAATGAACTCACCAAGTGGTAAGGCAGAAGAAAAGATGATCGCAGTGATCACCAAACTGATCGTGGGATCAAAGTAATATTTATACGGCCAGTTTGTGAGCCAAATGATCAAACCCGTGGCTATCACACCAACGTTGCCCAAGGCATCACCCAAGACATGAAGGACAAGGGCCCGCATACTCATAGAACCTGCATGGGAGTGGCCGTGGGCATGCCCGTTTTGGCCCGCTGGGGTGGAAATCGTAGACCTCGTATTGCAGTGCCCCGTTTCAAGTCTTTCATCAAGTAGCGGTGTTTCCTCGGTTAAATTTGGATCCACTGAGAAACAGGATGATGCCCGTGGTCGTGACGTGGCAGACTGACGAGCGAGATTAGCTGGAGGAGATCCAACAGAAGATACCATGTCATGTGCGGTCTGTACAAGTGAAGCGCGAGTTGCGGCTGGGTGACCATACATGGACGAGAAGGAATCTGATCGGTTCTTAATCAAAATGGCTTGAGTGCGAGCTGTTGGGATCTGGTGGATGCTAGATGGCCTGGATGTAGAAGGGCTGGGTTTATGGTCATGGTCATGGGAGTGGCCGTGTTCTTTGAAAAGTGGTTAGACCAGTGACACACGAGGGATGAATAGACAAGCACCGTGGAAGAGGAGGAGGCCCACGATATTTGAGGCTAAACCAAAGGAGCCGACGATGATGACGAGTCGTGGGTTTGATATTTCTGTTAATGGGGGCCCAGTTGAGGGGAAGAAGGGGGCAAATCGATGTACAACGTACCTGGCGTGGAAAAGAAGCGATCGAGAGCCTCTAATGTGATAGAGAAGCAGAGCGCGAGAAGGAAAACGCCATTGACAAGGGCAGCAAGTATCTCAGCCCTATGCCAGCCATAAGAGTAACGGGAATCCGATACACTTTGGTTGGTAAGCTGTCGTGTGAGAAGCGTTTCAACATAGAGTAGAAGTATGTCAAAGGAAGCTGACCTTGATTGCATAGAGAGCGACGATCAAGCTCATAACATCGCTGAATAAAGAATAAGACGGGCTCCAGCGCAAGACAAGTCCGCCTTACTTGAGCATGTGAAAACTGTCGGCGACGAGCGCGAGCGAACCGACTGCATAGCCTAGGATGCGATGAGGCAAGAGGTATCGTGGAACCACAAACAAAGCTCACCAACAATGAGTTCGACGAAAAAGAAAACAATGTCTATGACAAGGAGGAGAATTATTCTGGAGGAGCGGGACATCGCCATGGTTCACAGACAAAGTGCACCCTTGGACCTTGTTCGTTGCGGAAGCGAAGAGGAACCGCCTTAGTCAGCGAGTGTGGCCACACCAGGACAGGCTAGCGGGTGGAGTGAGACAAGCGCAGAGCTGAACGCGGTCAGTGCTGTGGGCACTCGCGAGGAGGCGGCATCTGGGATAACTACCAGCTCATGTCAGGACATATGTTTGGTATTGACAAACAAGTCACGTTGCCAAAGGGAGAGAGAACCTCTTCATTCATAGACTGCAACAAGCAGTAAAAGCTGTTAAGGCGGTCGTCTAACGTTGTTCTGGTCGTCGGACGAAACGACTCCAAGGACTCTCGACGAGGGGCTGAGTTCGAAAATTTCCAAGCACTAATCCACCGTTGCAAGTCAAAATGTCTGCGCCATCGATGGCTGCAGCGCTCGCTGCGTCGCTTCCAGCGCCTTCCACTGCGCCCACGCCTGCCGCACCCGTATATGAGGCCATTCCGCCATCCATGTCAACTGCGATCGATGTTGAGGCCGAGATAACCATCACATGTGTCCAGCTGGACGCTCTGGTGCGCCTTCGACTTGCTACGTTGCGTGTTTGGCTAATGAATGCTCCACACGTTTTTCATTTGCTTAGGTCGTTTCCAAGATAATACAGCACGGTCGTGATGCTCCTTTAGCATCTGCACACGGTCTTCTACTTGGTCTCGATCTGGAGGGTGTCCTCGAGGTGTCCAACAGTTTTCCATTACCGATCCATGCCAATGACGACGACGAGAAAATATCCAAATCGATTGGTACGCTCGCTTACCAGCATCTTGCACGGTCAATGTGATCCTGATCGCATCCAGCACGTTATCAAACATCAACGCTGCGATCTCTGAGAGAGGTGCAGGGCGATGACAATATTGTTGGGTTTTATCAGGCCACGAGCCTCGGGGCTTTCCTGAGTCAGACCTTGGTAGATACCCAGGCAATACACCAGGACAGACTGAGACATGGAGGGGTTGTTGTTGTACATGGTAATGTGCACTCATGGATGCTTAACACGGCTTTACTCACGAGAACGACTAGACATCTCACAGACCGCGCGGGGAACGGCATCGCTCCGGGCGTTCAAATTGACGCCTTCATTCATCGATGCCCGCAAAAAAGCCAACTTTAGCACGTCGAGGTGGGTTAGGCAAGTGACGCCATGTTGACGCAGCTCACGTGCGAACAGTTTAATTAATCACCGGCTGACCTTTTCGTCGATTCTCGAGGAGATACCGCTCAGGATACGGACGAACCCGCTGTTGAGCTCGTTCATGAAGGTGTTGGCTGCACCTTCCTCGACGACGCAGTACACGTCTGCACAACTCGGATCGCCTGGGACGAGTGCACTACCACCATCGTATTCCGTGCTTGATCTGGGCAACTCAGGGCTTACACGGAACTTGGAACAAGTTGCGGAAGGGATTGACAATTACCGGACGGAAGAAGGCAATGTTGCGTACTTGTCGCGACAAATCGCCCGAGAGAAGTCGCGGTTAGAGACCCATTTGGCGAAACGGAGAGAAGAGAATGCACAGCGTGTGGCTCAGGGATTAAGCCCGCTTCCCGAGGAGGATGTGAGCCGGATGTTCAAGATCCCGCCTGAGCCAAGCCGGTTGGAGAGCACGCTTTTACTGGGGCAAGTCGATGCATACGCGAAGATGCTTGAGAGCACGGCAGGGCTGGGACTGGCCAAGATGTACGCAGCCCAGGGCGGAGGTGTGTGAATGGAGATACACGACTGCGGAATGCTGTTATAGCCTAGTCGTCCACGGACATGAAAATTTGACCCGTCACAAGGTTGTCATTGTCTGTCGATTACATAAGCCTCCCTTAAAAAAACTGGCAAGTCCTTTGCGTCTGCCAGCCAACGTCTCTCCACCACCCCCACCTTCATTTCTCTCCTGGGATTTATTCACTCGCTGTACATATATACCCTTCGTTTCCCTCGCTCCCTCTCACGCACTCCTTCGATGGCTCCCCTCACAAAGTGCTTTGTTCTCCTCACTGTGGCCCTCTTCGCCAGTGCCCTCGCGACCCCGCACATCTCTCGCAACGTCCACAACCACCGCGGGCTCATTCACCCCAAGGGAGCTGTGGAGGCCCGCATTCCTATACCAGCCGCTCTGAGACGCAAACGCTCCCTTGGTAGGCGTTGTGAATCTCAGCCCTCCAACGCGACCGACCCCACTCCGAGTCCATCCCCACCTGCACCGGTCAACGTTGCAGCCAACCCCGCATCCCAGTCGCCGTCACCCGCGCCTCAGGAACCTGCTCCCGCCCCCCCTTCGTCGAGCTCCACCCCCTCCAGCTCGAGCCCCGCCGCTCCCGCCGCTACCTCGCCTACCTCTTCCTCTGGTGGCGGCAGCTACCCAAGCTACATGACAGGTACGCAAGGCGGCCAAGGTAGGCAACTTCCCTCCTTCGCTTGGCTGGCTCTCATCTACGAATCCAGGCACGTACTACTCCACCGGTCTTGGTGCTTGTGGCATAACCAACACCGATAACCAACGCATCGTTGCCGTCTCTCATCTCCTGTATGACTCCTACCCGTGGGTACCATTTATTGCCATCATCACCCTTGCCTCACAGTTCAACTCCGATAGTGGTTACAGTGATGTGAACCCTAACTCCAATCCCGTCTGCGGCAAGCAAATCACTGCCCATTGTGGGTAGCCACCTTGCTGTGTTCGTTTCGTCATGCTTACGACTTCGTCTTTCAGACCAAGGCAAGAGCACTACTGTCACTGTCACTGACAGGTGCGGGGGCTGCGCCATTACCGATCTCGACTTCTCTCCTTCGGCGTTCTCCGACCTTGCGGACCAGTCCCTCGGACGCATCGACGTTACCTGGACCTGGGCTTAAGCTTACCCTGGGGCGGTAATCTCCATTTCTGCGCGACGACGACGACGTTGGCTAGCCCAACCCCCGTCAAGTTATTCCTTAAATATGCACGTTATATCCTTAGATGTTTCTTTTCCTTTCTTTCCTTTCCGACTTGCCCTTCCCGGTGCTGGGTGTCTCTGCTAGCCAGAGTGTTTACGATCACGGCTCACTCGCTTGACTGCGTGCTACGACTTGTCACTGGCTGAATGGTTTTTGTAGTTGATGGGTACCTCTTGTCACATCCCTTGATCTGGGTTTCATTGTATACCTGAATTTGTTAGAGAATGGAATTATAACAATTATGTATCCTTGCAGAGGAGCGGAGAGATGTTTCTTTGTACAACCGGCTGTGTCCCTTATTGTCACCATCAGTTGCGTGCACTGGTCCCAACAAGTCTGATTGGGGGGCTTGGCAACATTTTTTCCATTGACACTCTCATTTCCGCCCAACGTCGTGATTGCGGGTCCGTCATCCATGCGAAAAAAAGCAGAGACACTTGTCAGGTTGCAAAAGCATCGCCTTTGCTTTCTGGCCAATCGACGTGGAGCGCAGCGCGGTATTCACACGTACTAAGGAAGGAATTCCTGGCCTCAGGTTCGGGTGAAAAGTCCGAGGGTCGCCGTTCCCACAGTAAGAAAGCCGTTCGGATGTCCCCCCTCCGGATATTATTACCTCACAAAGGGAACCAACTCCGTGGAATTGCACGCAATCAATTCAGCTGCATGGCTTCAGCAAGCTGGGCCCAGTACGCCTCCTCTGCTGTCCCTGCTGTCGCCGCACGCACGGCCCTCTCGAGATCACGGTGGGCAGCACCACTCCTCTCGTCCTTAGTATGGTCCGCAATAAGAGTCGCGGAGAGGTCGAGAGCAAGACGGCGAGTGTGCAGCGAAGACACGGGCATTTTGGTGAATGGCCCCGGGATGTCACCACGTGTAGGGTGTGAAGCAGTGAAAAACGGAACGAGGCGGGAGGAAAGGGACGTGACATGCTACATTCAGGCGTGTGTGGTCAGTTCGCGGCAAGGTTAACAGGTGGGAAATAGACCTCGGGCCGGATGGCGGACGAGCCGCGTTGGACGAGCCGCAACAACACCTGTAGGATGGTCTGCAAGACGGATCCGTTTAGCATGGGAAACACATTGTCAATATGATCATGCATACTTCCGAGCAAGTCAGGTTGCTGCAACCCATCTCCCACAGTGCTTTCGGAAGGTGCAGAACCCAATGTTGCCATTTCTCATCCGCACCTACACCACTAGGACTGAAATAGCCTATATAGCCCCGTTCTCTTTCGAGCTGGAAGAGCATGAGCAAAGCCGTTTATTCTTGGCAAACATGCTTACAAGCAAAAGTCGCGCCACGAACTCGACAGTCAGTCTTTTGACTGCAGAACCTGGTGTTGTCCTCGTGGCATGATCAAGGATTGCCGAAACGACTGACGGAGACACATCTTCAAGATCCGAACTGATCCCCGGGGCCCGATTCAATAGTGCCCATACTGACGGAAGTAACGCGATATACGCCGAGGCCGTGAGAGGGCGCGGTAATAGAGAGCCGGCTTCGCCTCCACCGTTCAGAACACGAATAATGTAGGCGCAAACGGGCTCCGTTCGAATGTCGGATTTACTTGCTTTTGTGTGTTTGAGCGATGCTCTTCGGGACAATGATGGCATGCGAGTGTCCTCGCGTCCACCTCCTTCTGAACTCCACCAAGATGAGACGAGCACCACAAGAGATGTCAGCTCGCAGTAGATCACGTTCAGATTTTCAAAGGCCTGTTCAGTCTGTGGCACCTCCAGATTAGGATGATCAAAGAGGTAACATGGGTGCCCACCTTGATATCTCGGTGCGCAGGTTTGAACGGGAAATGGCAGGTCAAATACCCTATCAGAGTTTTCAGCTCATCGCAGCTGGGCATCACGTCAGTACCCTAGTCCGATACATTTGAGCAGCTTATCAGATGAAAATGGATGGTCGCACCTGACTGGCACTTTGTAAGACGCCACTATAAAGTGTACGAGTAATTTCCATTGATGCAGTCAGCATTTGTAAGTCTGTTTCTGGGGGGTTTACACTGGGCGAAAACACAACAGGTGCACACTCCAGATATGAAGCCGACAGGGTCGAAAACAGGGTACGAGCAAGACGCTGCATTCGGTGAATCAGGTGCGGATAACTTTTCAAACAGGAAATACCTACTATCAGCACTGCGATATCGTCCGGAGAGCTAACCGACTTGTCCTGGAGTGCAGAAAAGCCAGGAAGTTCGGTAAGAGTTAACGGGACGTCGGGAACTGTAGCCAACGTATTTGGGTTGTAAGTAAAATCTTCATCGAATAAATCGAACGTTGGCTCCAATGTCCATTGCATCTGTTTCTCCCGTCTATCCGCACCCGAGGCTCCGAAAAGATGGCTATGTTCGTCATACAAGCTTGGACTGGTGAAGAACGGTCGCAGGAACCACGTCGGAAGAGACAGCGCAGCTTGATTCAGAATAGCAGTTGACCTGTCCGTAGCCAGCTGGGATTGGGTTGCGCAACGTAAAAAATTAGAAAGCGATCTCAACACGACGAGTCTTGACTGTGGTTCAGTCAGCACGTCATGTGTTCGGAAGGATGCGAAAAAAGCACCTGAGATGAAAGGACCACGGAGCCCGTCGACGTCGCTGGCGCATCGTCTAGAAAGAGGTAATTGGTGACCGTAAACTGCAACAATGCAGACACGAACCCCCCAACGTGCCAAACTTGGTACCAGCGTTCAAAAGTCCCAAGTAGCCATCCAGAACACGTCTTCCGGGGCCAGACCCATCCGCATCCCAACCAGTAACAACAGCCTCCGGTAGAACCTGTATGAAGAGGTCCAGATATCGTACCGCGTCAATGCGTATTTCTGGAAATATGTGTGTCTGCGCAGATGTTGTGAAGAGAAGGAGTAAGGGTGCATGAGGGAGGAGGTCGTCCTGAATTGAGGATGCGTTAGGATCACACTGGGGACAAACGAATGTATGACCTTTGGTACCCGTAATAATAGCCAGTCAAAGAAAGAGAGCAAGGTCTTGCGAACACCAGCATCCTACCCCAAATAAGGGCTGTCGTGCTAAAAAAGAGGACATGACATACGCACCTCGTCTGCGATTAGACGTGCGCAGGAACCCAACACAAGGGGTATATAACCGTTTACCAGGTCGGGGAATTCCTCGAGCAATTCCCTTGCACTGGAAATCGCATCTGGAGCAGCCCTCAGTGCAGGACGTAGCCTGGGTGAACTCAGGACGCACCTTTCCGTATGTTAACGTTGTAATGTTTCAGGAGGGAGAGTACGTCATCGAATGTCCGTTTTTTCTTTGTGGTGGGTACGTTGTCCCTTTCTACAGTAATGCTTTGAGTGGGGAGTGCGATACCTTGCGGTGGCGTCAGCTGTCATACGAGGGCGATGGTGCAAGCGTACTCCGGGCTTTGAACGAGGTGTCGACTACATTGCTTGGCAGCTTCTTGCCTTTGCCTAGTTTTAGTTTTGCTTTCTGCCGTGGATGGTTGGAATGAATCAACGATGATGATCATACACCACAGCTTACTGTGAAGTCCGCTACTTTCTCTTTTTTCTTTTTAGAACTTTTGGGCATCGATTCGAGCGACAGTGGTTGGGAAACAAGCTACGATCGCTCACGTGCTTACAACTACATAGTCATGCAACCAAAATGTCATTTACAATCGGAGCCGGTCACAAACTAGTAATGACATAGATCTGCAAAGGTGGGCGAGCCATCGTATACAGTGGGGGTAAAGCATAAATCATTTCATGAAGCACATTACCAAATCCCAAAGAAAGGGGTCTTTGGCAAAAAGTTCACCATTAAATCCAAGCAGAGCATGTCATCCTCATCTGCTGTATATCCCCTCACGGATACAGTGAACTTGGCTAAGAATGGAATAAATAAGGGGGAGAGAACGTGATAGTCCACAGACCTTTGGGGATCTCCTTCGGCAGAAGGACAGATTGTACGACGGTATATCTGCCCTTTTCGACTGGACATTGTATGCTCGCATTTGCAGTACGACTGTGAAGACAAAATGTGAACAGTCATGGTTACGAATTTTGGAGACATACGCTTCCTGGCAGACATCAAATTGTTTCTGCAGTAACTTGATCAAACCAAGTTTCACCGTAACATCCGCAGAGGCACCCTCCTGTAATATTGATTCATTTCTGGGAACGCCGGGCACGGCAGAAATCAGGGCTGACCTTGATGACCTCCAACGCTTCCCCTACGGCAGTGATCGTGAGCTCTTGTCCAGGTTTCGGGGGGTCAGGGGAGACGGATAGCGACTCTAGCTGAACGACGTCACTGGGACTACCTGTGAACTTGTTGAATTCTGGCCCACAGCTAAACCGAAGAAATCTTACCACAGTTCGTGTAACTCCAGCTTTCTAAGGCGTGTACGGGATCATCCAGAATGACCTCTTGAGTATTTGCAAAGGCAGAACCTGCCAAGAGCGCAAGTAAAGACAAGGAAAAGACGCGGACCATTGTGAGAGTGGGCTGAGATTGTGCAAGAGAGGTTCTGCAACGGACTTATTGGGTAAGTGTGGGAACCAACTTCCAAATTCGCTGAGGCACTATTCTCCTCCTTGGACTCGAGGCACTGCACTGCGGATTCTTCCTCCAGTCTACTTCGACAATCATGAAGCCTCGAGAGTACTGTTGCTGCGCAATCCCCCTTGTTAACCCAGGCATCTACGCGACATTGACGGAGCAGTTTGTGCTTGGCGTAGTGGTGGGAACACTTTCAGTGGCTACACCCTCTAGTGAGTTCTTGGACACCAAGGACAGTACTAGCGTGCTCACTTTATTTTGTAGTTGTTGGAGCAGCGACTCCATCTTTTGCTCCTTGGCTCTTCGCTATTGTCTGTTATGCAGCAGCTGGCGTTCAGGTATTCGGCTTCCTTGGCGTTGCCAAAGTATGTGTCCTTTGACTTGATTCCTGCGTATCTGAGGAGGTCCACAGGAAAGAACCATCATGTACCGGAGATACGTCACACTTCATTCAGGACTCACTTGTGCTGCTTTCGCAATTGCTGCTGTGTGGATTATCATATCCGCTGTCCGCCACTCGACGGCACAGTCCAACTGCGAAGAGACGTTTTTCCCTTCGGGTGATTCCCCCACATCAACCCTAGGTCAAACTATGTGCAACATCTTTGCTTGGGTTGACGTGGGTCTCATGGGCGCCGCCTGGGTATTCTTCGCCGTAGTTCAGGTTCGGTTTGTGGTCTTACTAGTCACTTCGTGTTCAATTCACCATCTTTCCAGGGCTATTTCTATGTCATTGTGTCTTCCTACGGCGCTTCCCAGAGAGAGGATCACAAGAAGTATGATGTACTCGATAACCCAACAAAACCTCTGACAGATGATATCCCGATGGCCGATCGCGGTGATCCTTGGGATTCTAGGGCATCTCAGGAATTTGAATATGGCCATTATGGTCACTCGAGGAACACGAGCACAGCTTCAACTATTGCAGCTGCACCACCAGTGACCGAGGCCAACCACCCCGGTTATGGGGATTATCCTTCAGCCTCTTATACCCCGTATGGGGGCCTAGGACGTCAGCCTTCCAAGAAGACAGCCGTAATCCAGCCCTATGCACCCTATTCTTCAGAAACGGGGCCCCCCCTTTACGTTGGCGATTATTATTCACCGCCCAGTGGTACAAAATCACCCCCTGCTGATCCACCAGGTATGTTACTTGTCAAAGTTACCTGTAACCACGCTGACACACATGCATCAGCCCATTAAGCTGGTTGTTTCCAATAGCTTCCAGACGCGCGACGTCCTTGAACTATAGTTATTTCGTTTGTTCTTGGACATCCGAAACTTGTACTGTACAATTGCAGTCCACATTTGTAGTACTCTCCACTCGAATCCATCACTCCTTTAGACACCTTGATCTGTACGCCTATCATTCGAAGATACACTCTTCTTTCAGAGTGAAGTCGGCCATATCTTTGACGTCACTAGCAATCATGTTCCTATCACTCGTATCTATGTATCGTTCTGCTCTGTCATCTGGCAACCTCGTAACGTGAAATCTCACTGAATTTTCTGGTATTTGGCCTAGAACACAGGACTAGGACTCGCAACTCTTACAATTACTACTGATTTTGGTCTCCTAGGGAAGACTAGGGAAACTGCGCATAGATGAAGCTTAGGATGCCATCAAGTTGCGAATACTGTTGCTTCCAATTTCTGAAAATACTATGTCATTGTACACGTTCATCGTGGCCCGCTTGTGGGAGATGATTATGTTTCGACGGTAAGTCAGGTATTTTATACACCCAAGAAATAAAAAGGGTCCACTTAGTAAAACGAATCCAGTGTAGAGAGGCTTTATCGAGCATGTACTAACCCACCCTGACGTGGTCACACCGAAGAAATATAAGGATCTAGGGGGAGGCACATCGAACTGCCCTCTGGCCTGTACCTTGATTGACAGCCATCCCTTCAGTTTCGACGTCCATCCTGTTCTCTCCGGACGAGTGGCTACACCTTATCGAAGAAGTCCACAGTAACGGACTGATCACAAGGGCGGACCTGAGGTCCAGTTGGGAACCGGCAGTGACACCTCGGCCAAGAACCCCAAAGCCGGGGGGAAAGCAAACCATTCAAGGTTGTGAGCTCGTAAAGAAATTCCTCGACGCAGGAGTGGAGATGCCGAGCGAGGGGACCACAGAAAGCGTACAGGAATGGTGCACAGATGTCATCCAAGCTGTCCCAATGGAGGGTTCGAAGCAACTGGTCCCAAGGTCTTCAACAGGTATATTAAGGAGCTTGGTTTTGTTCGTGGATCACAGCCTGCGGCTGAGGTCAATACGTTTGGCAGGGTGGTCAGCTATCGGCCAGAGGTGCATGTCAGTCATTTTCCCTACGTTCTGTAGCAAAGGACGAGGTTGAAACCACGAGTCGATCATGAGCTGGGTTATGCAAAGCCCACCTCACCGTTCCAACGGGGTCAGTGCATGCTTGCGGACACAATAAGGGAAGAAACGTGGCGTTGCACCGCGTTATTTGTTCTCCAGGTCGTTGTCGTGCTTCACGATGAGCTGGCGACGCATAAATGCAGCGCTGAGTACTGGGACTGCACCTTCAACGATATCGTCGCACTTGGACGTCGACACCAGCTGAGGTTCGTGTGCCGTAAAGGCCAACAAAGGTAGTATTCGGGACAGGCTTCCCTCGACTTCACCTGCAAGGCTCGTCTTCCCTGACATCTCTTCCTATCTCTCTCCTGCCCACGTCTGCCGCATCCCCTCCCTCACCGTGCAGCTCGCACCTCGTACTCATGCCCGCACCCACCCAGTCATATGAAGTCCTCCTGGATTTCACCAACGATACACACGACTGTGCGACCATCCAATTACTGCGGGATTATGGCAGAAACACCAGCACCGCTGTCCTGTTGCATCCCGGAGAGAGCGTCGCTCTTGTGCTCGACGCAGGGTCCGTGTACAAATATGCACTCAAGTCACGCTCCAAGGTCGCCAACGTGAGGTGCGTAAACACGTGGATTCCGCCCCCTGCTTGTTGCATGTGTGTTTCAGCGCCCGATGCTGGAGAGATATACGATGCGATATGTCGCAGCTATTCAGTGGGGGGACCTCTCCTCGCTCACCATCGCCGTGTGCATCGCCAGTTTCTCCTTCCAACGGTGTCACCGTCGACAGAGTATGGCGGGATTATCGCTTCAACGTCTGGAACGATTCGGCAAGTCATTTAGCATTCCAAACCCGGACCAGCAGCTTATCAACCCTCTTCCATTACCTAGTAATGTAGCGGACTGGGTGAACTTGAGATAGACAACCGAGATTCATCCCATCCATCATAACACGGACTGGACTCTTTTTTCTGCTGGCAGATAACCCATTCCCAGTGCATAATATCTAACGTAGAATGCCATCCTATTTCTTGTCTTGCGGTCGTGACCCCCTATACATTATGCATCGTTGTCTGCCAAGCCCCCCTACTCATTTAGTACTCATCATGTGAAAAGGCGCGTCAGTGTGCGCGTCATGCACCGATCATATGTAGGCATTCCCCCTTAACATGGCTGGCTTGATTCTTCTCCCTGGCTACCTTTTGCTCGTCTCCCCATACGCAGACACATGATGCAGACTGCGGCAAACTTGGCACAGGCCGTCAGTGATCCCGCCTCTAAAGTAACCAATCAACTCATCCTTGCCCTTGCGTAGCGAATGGGCAAAATCCCCACGGTGGTGCAGGAGCAGTACAAGCCACGCGAAGATGGTTCAAGAATGAAGGCTCTCGCATGGTTCGGCACAAAGGACGTACGCGTGATAGATGTGCCCATCCCTGATATCACTGAACCCGACGACGTCATCGTCCAAGTCACTGGTACCACCATCTGCGGGTCCGACCTTCACCTGTACCATGGCGAGATTCTCGCTCTCAAGAGGGGTGATATCCTCGGACATGAGGTTGTTGTAAACTCTTTGTCTTTCTTGTGCCCCTTCTGACCTTCTCTTCCAGTTCATGGGGAAGGTAGACCGCATCGGCCCCAACGTGAAGAGCCTCAAACTCGGGCAACGTGTTGTCGCTTCTTTTCAGATCGCATGTGGAAAGTGTAGGTACTGTGAGCAGAAGCTGTCCTCTTTCTGTGACAGAACATGTTCCTCTTCGTAAGCGTCTCTGTTTGTTGACAGGACCATGTAGAATGACGAGTGCCACAGGTTGCAGAACTATTTGTATGGCGAGCGTGGCGCTGGCTTTTTCGGATACTCCCATTTTACCGGAGGATTCCCTGGTGGCCAGGCTGAATATGTCCGTGTCCCCCTCGGGGAGGTCAACCTTCTCCCTATTCCGGACGATGTTCCGGACGAAAAAGCGCTGTATCTTTCTGATGTTTTGCCTACCAGTTACCACTGCGTTGTGGACACAGTGGTAGAAAAAGGTGACACAGTCGGAGTCTGGGTAGGCGGAGTGATTTGCTCAACTCGCGTAGTGACTTACCTCTCTATCCAACAGGGTCTTGGTCCCATTGGTCAATGTGTAGCGCGGTGGGCAAAACTTAAGGGAGCTGATCGCATCATCTGCATCGACAATGTTCCTGCCCGTCTCGATATGGCGAAATCAGGAGGCTTCGAGGCCATCGATTTCAGCAAAGAAAGAGACATACCAAAGAAGCTTCATGAGCTCGCGCCAGGTGGTCTCGACGTAGCCCTCGATTGCAGTGAGTCAGCGCTCATGTCTATGGATGTTTGTCACGACAATGTTCACTTAGGTACATTCCACGCACCCAAGAGTTGGCTTCACAAAGGCCTAAAGATGCTGATGCTCGAAACAGATGTTCCTGAGGTTATCAATGAGACAATCGTTTCTGTGAGGAAGATGGGCCGGTGTGGGTTGATCGCTGTATATGCTGGTTTCACCAACTGTTTCAATATCGGCGCATTGATGGAAAAAGGTGTGAGATTTATAGGCAATGGTCAAGCCCCAGTCCACAAATACTGGGAAGAACTTCTCTACGACTACATCAAGCCAGGAAAATTCGACCCACGATTGTAAGTAGGCATGGCTTTTCTTGAACTGAACCTGACACAATAGTGTAGCATGATTACTCACCGGGTCCCTCTCGAAGACATGGCCAAACTATACGCCGCATTCGACAAGAAGGTTGCTGGTGTAATGAAAGTTTTCGTCGAGACCAATTTTTCGTCACCGCCGTCTGAGGGTTGTCCTACGACAACGAGGGTAGGCGATTGGAAAGATTAGGTGTTTATCAAGGCGTACGTCACGAGATGTGTATCACCAAGTAGTTCGAATGAATTGATTTAACTGGTTCCATGCATAAAATAATACCGAGGGTGGCTAACAGCTCATCGTGTCTGTAGGGTTTTTGCATCGTAAGGCTTAGGAGTCGGAACAGCGGAAACATATCTAGTTGGGCGACGAGGACGTGCGAGTGCACCTTTGGCCAACCGCACTGCAGATCGCATGTCACCAGGTGCGGCAGCACCAGCACGCGACCCCGTCTTCGGAAATTTATCGACAAGGTTGATTGCCCTTGCTTTGTTTTTGGCATCCGCACTCGCATCCGCTGCTATCTGCGCCTTCCTCTGCTGAAGTGGCATGGCAAAAAGTGTTTCCTGGAAAGTCGTTTAGACTAAATTACCTGCATGGAAGCCTCGCAACACTTACAATCCATCCACTTGCTTTCTTCCCAATATCCTTCAAAGATGAACTCCTACGATATTTTATGACCTTCTGGAGATTCCTTCGCGTCGCGGGGCGCAATTCACCCTTGTCGTGGGTGCCCAGCTCGACCTCCCGGGAAATGGACTCAAGAGCATCGATGCCGTTGTTCAGCACGCCTCGAGGAGAGTTCCAGCGAAGCTTTTCGGTTAGTAAATCCCTTCCTACAGCTCGTGCGGTCATCTCAAGTTTGAAATCTCGCGGGTTATCAACCAGCTCCAAGAGTGCCATAGGAGCATTGTCTCCAGTGCGGTTGTCAATGCGATGTATCCTGGTATATCCACCGGGACGACTTGCATAGCGTTGCGCGAACGTCTCGAATAATTTTGGAAGCACATTGGGCTTGAGCACGAAAGCTTGGGCACGCTGGTAGGCAGACTCGGTACCCTTCTTTCCTAGCGTGATGATCTACTCTTGATTAGATCTGCGCACACACAAAACATTGTCATTAACCTTGTCCGCAAGCCTCGCTGTGTCCTTTGCCTTTGGAAGTGTGGTCCGAATCTGCTCGTGTTCGAAAAGAGAAGTGACCAAGTTTCTGGGAATATCATTAATGAGGAACGATAAAAAGCAACGAGCCACAAACCGAAGCATCAAGTTGCGATGTGAGGATGTCCTCGAAAATTTTCTGAATGCAACCCCATGCTTCATGATTGCAGGAACAGAGGTTTGAAGCAAGAGTAATTACAGCACAGTGTATTACATAATCAATACTATGCAGTATCCCCACAGGATTTCGTGTAAGGCTAGACATATGTGTTGCTGGTACGCAACGGGGAATTGGATCTTCAAAGGGCAGTAGGATGTATGTCTAATGAACCTCTAGGAAATGGGTTAAACTAGTGATTAAGACACGACCCGACGATATATTTAGTTACGTAATCTATCATTCGGCGAAGGCCGGACCATTTTCGTTGCATATTTCCGGCCAACTGTTCGACTGCTAAGACACGTTCACATAAAATGTCTTTCGCTCGTTTAGCACTTCGCAGCCTGTCTCGCCCTCGGCCTACATTTGCTGTTTCGAAGCAGACAGTTTGCAGGATGCACCGGGCGAACTACTCTGCTGCACCTGGGCTGTCCCAAAACGATGTCCAGACCAGAGTTTTGGGTGTGCTCAAAGGCTTCGAGAAAGTTGACCCTGCCAAGGTTTGTTCAGTGATATCCCCATCATTTTGCACGCTCAACCTATTTTGTACCATTAGCTCTCTACATCGTCCTCTTTCGCGGAGGACCTTGGACTTGACAGCTTGGATGCTGTGGAGGTAGTGATGGCCGTGGAAGAGGTTTGCCACCCGTCATTGCAGCTCGTGGGCCTGTAAGAAACTTACGTTGACAGGAATTTTCCATTGAGATACCTGATGCCGAGGCCGACGAAATAAAAACGGTCCAACAAGGTGAGGTTTATCCCACGTTTCGGCGGAGCCTACTCGTCTTATACCATCCCACCCTAAGCTATTGACTACATTGCCAAAACACCTGAAGGTGAGGTCACTATGTGATGCCATTGTTGCTGATCAACTCATGTTTCTTCCTTAGCTCAATGAGGGACCATATATCGACTTAGAGAATATGTCACCTTGTACCCAGTTCATCTAGCTTCGACGGTGTAGACCATGAGGTTGTTGACTTCCAGGTAATGACATGCCATTGTCACCCGGTGTTGGGAGACTTTTCCTGAATTCTAGAAATCTTGCTTACCTGTGTACTTACGGGACCCACTGGAATGGGGCCGTGGATCACTGAGCCTCTGTTATTGGATGCACGATTGGCAAAGATTAACTCGAAGCCTTATCTGTGTAATGATTCATTGCCCTAAGTGCTACATTTCCAACCAAGTGAGCGTGATATACTGAGTAGGAGACCTTGATGACAGCATTTGTAGGGGTCGTACTACCTACCTACATGCGACTCGTCCTGTACTCGGGTGATTTTTGGCCAAGTCTAAACCCGGCATCTAGTTTAGAATCATAAATTCCACTGGTGTTTGTCAGCAGGTTGCGGTCTGGATCCGATTCTCAGCGCGCTTTGGTGCCGTACGATGAGCATGGACTACGATTTCCACTTGGTCTACTTTCCAGTCAGAGGTCGGATAGAGCCAATCTTACTTCGGCTTGCTGATTCGGGCGTGCCATTTCATTTGGAGGAGATTCGAGTGGCAACGTGGATGCAATGGAAGAAGTTGCATCAAATCACGCCGGACAACTTCCCATTCTCTGGGGTACCCGTCCTGCGCACCAAAGACAGATCGACGAGAGGCGGGGGAAAGGAACTCGTGTTGGGAGAGGTGTCAGCCATCTTGACTTTCCTAGATGAGGTCCTCGCCGGGTCTGTGCGTAGATGGTTTTTGGGATCCAGGGATGTGTACTGATGTGTATTAGTAGCAGCTGGCGGAAGCCTTACCACTCGATGTAAGAATGCGTATCCAAATGATTAAAGAGGCATCCCTTTTCTTCATCGGGAGACTACTTCAGACGTCTGGCAGTAGTGAGGTACAGATGGTCGTGCTTGTTTCACACCTGGTGGCTAATCATCCCAGTGGTTGGCGCCTCCACAGCGGACCATCGTTCGGAAGGGGATAGTCGCCCGATATTTGAGGGATACTGAAAGAGCCCTCGGTGACTTGCAGGGCAGTATCAGGGTGGTGCCTCTCCCAACAGACCAACTTTCGGGCATGAGCACAGCCGTTGTTGCAGCGATCAACCTGATTACCGATGTTTTCCCATCTACCCGGGAGATGCTCATGGCAGGTGGTGAGTGCGAGTTATGCGGCAGGCTCTGGCACACAGTGCGAGGACGAGCTGGGATAAAGGAGTACTGGAATAGGAACAAGATGGAACAGAAAGCGTGGTCCATTACGGAGTACGGTACAGCAGAGTGGATCGCAAAGGAGGCGGCATCGTTCGACAGAGTAGCGAGTTTGTTGTAGTGCTTACACACTGGAGTCCTCCTCGTCGTCTTTGCCTGAGACCCCTGCTTACATAACCCGCCCACTAGATTCCGGGAAATGCCGGGGGACTACACAGTTGTTTGTCACGGTGGCTGTCACTTCCTCGCCTCAGTCTCCATTGTCAGTCATACGCTCGCTGTCCCGTCCGTCGTCCATCAAGGTGAGCATGGCTCTGTCATTTATTCCCGCTTCTGACTGTCCAAGCAGACACCATGGCCACTTTCTCATCGACACCCATCGTCATTGATGGCAAGGGTCACCTCCTTGGTCGATTGGCTTCTATCATCGCCAAACAAGTCCTTTCCGGCCAGAAGATCGTTGTAGTGAGGTGTGAGGAGATCAACATATCCGGAAGTTTCTTCCGCAACAAGGTAAGCCTGTGGACCTGACTGGAACTCGTCCGAGACGTTCGTTCAATTCGCGACTTGCCAGTTGCGCTACCACAACTTCCTGCACAAACGCCATATTGTCAACCCAAAGAAATCGGGTCCTTTCCACCACCGTGCACCCTCCAAAATCCTTTTCCGTGCTATCCGTGGTATGGTACCCCACAAGACTCCTCGTGGTGCTGCTGCCCTTGAACGCTTGAAGTTGTTCGAGGGTGTTCCTCCACCATATGACCGCAAGAAGCGGATGGTGGTTCCAGAGGCTCTACGGGTATTGCGGCTGAAGCCCGGTCGAAAGTACTGTACTGTCAAGGTGGGTGCAAAGTAAACATACCCATCCCGCGTTGACATGGTTGGGAGTAGCGTCTTTCGCACGAGGTCGGGTGGGGATACAAGGATGTTGTTGACCGGCTTGAAGAGAAGAGGAAGATCAAGGCACAAGCATTCCATGAACGCAAGGTATGTGTGGACGTCGACACACTCGCCGTACAATGGATGACACTTGGTCCAGATTACAGCAATCAAGTTGCGCCAAAAGGCAGTGTCGGATGCTTCGCCAGCCTTTAAGCTTGCAGAGTATGGTTACTAGCTACAATATTACGATTTGGATCGTCCCATGTAACTATGACATATGACATGTCTGCCACTATAGCGAGTCCATGTTGTGGCTGTGTGGTCTGAAAAGGAAAATGTGTCTGCGCTCAGCCTTTGGACCAGCTCCTTTCCTAAGCCCTTCCTCTCCTCCTGCCCCCGCCCCCGCCCCCGCCGTCTTGCTCGCACAATGGCCACCGAAAAGGCTGTTCGCCATGCCTCAGGTACCCGCCCTTTCTCTGCGAGCGGCAGTCGTTCCTCACTGACTCGTCCCTCTTCGTCAGCTTCCCCCGCCGGATCTCGCTCCCCATCTCCTGTCTCAACACACGACATCCTCACTCTCCGCGCACTCGTAAGCACAAAAGAAGCCGGCGTCATCATTGGGAAGGCTGGCAAAAACGTCGCCGAACTACGAGAACAGGCTCGTGTGAAAGCGGGCGTCAGCCCACTCACCCCCGGCGTACACGAACGTGTCCTCACTGTCGCAGGCTCAGTTGAAGCAGTCGCCAAGGTCGTCGATATCCCCATTCTCAGCCCCTTCGTTTCGCTGATTCTTGCTCCTCAATCTAGGCCTACACCCACATCATCTCTCAGCTCGTCGCATCAAGTCCACATCCCGCTCCCATATCATCATCATCCTCTCCCCACACCTCCATCCGCCTTCTCATCTCTCACAACCTAATGGGCACCATCATTGGTCGAAATGGCCTCAAAATTAAAACCATCCAAGAACTCTCAGGTGCCCGTATGGTCGCATCCAAGGAGATGCTACCCCAGTCGACCGAGCGCATTGTAGAGGTCCAGGGGTCCCCCGAATCAATTGGTCGTGCGATTGAAGAAATCGGCAAGTGCTTGCTGGAAGACTGGGAAAGGGGTGCCGGCACAGTGCCTTTCCACCCGGGTCCATCTACAGGCGAAGAACGCTCTGGCTTTAGACGCTCAGCCAACGGCTATGCTTCTACCGCCCCAAGCACACGCAAGTCCAATGGCGACACAATGCGTCGTGGCTCTTCCCCACCCTCACCCCATTCTCCCTCCGCCCAACCACCGACCAACCTCCGCACACAGAACATATCCATTCCTTCCGACATGGTCGGTTGCATTATTGGTCGCAACGGCAGCAAAATCACCGAGATTCGTCGCCTTTCGGGATCCAAAATATCAATCGCCAAAATGCCACATGATGAGACCAATGAGCGCATGTTCACCATCGTTGGCACACCCGAGGCCAACGAGAAGGCCTTGTTCCTTCTATATAACCAGCTCGAGAGCGAGAAGGAGAGAAGAGTTGGAAGGGAACAGCAGCAGCAGCAGGAGTCTCAAGAATAAAGCCATCTTCTACAGAAGCCTCCACCTCTACAAACGCCAGTGTCGTAAGCGACACATACATATCACCGTTCGATTAGCCCTCTGCTTTTTAAAGCGACTAATCCACCCGCCCAAAAAACACCATGTTATACTTCCCCTAGATCGCCCCTCGTTCCTGTTGTCTTTGCTGCCTGGGCAGCCCTCTGGCTATTCTGTACGTGCTTATCGCCCCTGCGCCATGCTGCGTTGATACTTGCTACCCGGACGGCCGGAAACCATTCGTGTCCGCCTGGGCTTGCCTCTTTCCTTCGATTCTCTGCCCTGATTCTGTTCCTGCCCCCGTTTCTCCTCACAAAACTTTTGCCCCTCACACCTTTGGGCTTTCTGTAGTATGTACTACACTGCGCTGTGGTATGGCTCCCTCACAAACGATATACAGTATGCACGTTACATATGTTCTGTTCGATTTTCTGTGTGCTTTGTTAGTCTTTACAAGTATATTTGTAAGTCCGTGCCAAATATAGATCACGTGAAATTGCCTTCTTTCATGCACCCTCCACAATGTCCTCGTCGTCCCATCGTGTTCCGGTCTTCGACACCAGTGCAATGACTGCTGCGCTCGCCAACCCATACGCCCAGATGTATGGCATGTCGCCCCACTACTATCAGGCGTACATGCAAGCCTTGTATAACAGACCACATCCCACATCTACCGCAGAAGGATACACGCTCTCCTCGACTTATGCCCCGCGGCATGAGTCGTTTCGGATTCCAAGCAACCACCTGCTTCCGAACCCCTCTGAGGACCGTGTTCTTCCACCAACAACATCGGAAAAGCGAGTGGTAACCAATCCATTGACGCATGGGAGTTGGTATCAGTCAGGAAATTTTCGGTGTCAACGCCAGGGCTGCCCATTCCTGGGTTCGCGCAAGTCTGTCGAAATCCATATGATGGACCGACACTTTATCTTCCCACCTGGCTGGAAGAAGAACAAGGATGACTGGGATGCTGATCCTAGCTTGAAGGGGTGTGTCTACCGTGCGCGCGTGTGTCCTGGACAATGCATCTGATTGAATTTATAGGAAAGCCATCCCGATTCAGGGGACGTCTGTCCTTCTGGATACTCCTGAAGCTCTTGACGCGTGGATAGCAGAGCGTCGAAAGCGATTTCCCACTGCGGACCGAGTCCAAGAGAAGAAGCGCAAGATGGAAGAAGCCGTCGCTCGAGGGCAGTTGGCACCGGAAGACATGGGCTTGGCCGGAAGAAAAAAGCGCAGGCATGACCACACACCAGATGGTTCCCTCGTCCAGCCCGATAATCAAGGGAAACGGGGTAGAGGCAGAGGCAGAGGCAGAGGCAGAGGGATGGGTCCCGGGCGTGAAGCCTACGTGAGACGGGGTGACATAGGCTCAGTCGTGAATGATCAAAAGTCGATTGCGATTGGATCCGTTTCGCTTGATGGACTGGCCCAAGAAAACAATCCGGGCACGAGTTTTGAGTCAGAAGAGGAGGGTCCACCAGAGGAAGTCTCGTCGAAAGCACCGCCTTACTCTAAGGTTCCTTGCCCCCCCACCGTAGCAGAAGGCCCTATCCCACAGATAAAGGCACCGAGTAAACCTCCCCCTTCGCAGCCTAGAAAACCACCAAGAAGTTCATTCTTGTCCAAGCCCGCGCTACTTCGTAATGTAACGACATTTCTTTCCTCACTTTCACGACTGATTCACCCTGGCCGTGTTCAAGTTACTTCTGCCAGAAATAAGGATCACTGTTTCCAATCTGTCTCAAGGTATTCGGTTCCTGGTAGCCAACAATTTTCTTGAAGGCATCGAACTCTGTCCTGGTGATGCGCACCAAAAAATGATCGAAGTTGTCGGGAGTAGTGATAACAAGGCACATAGTTCTTCAGCAGAGGGTTATCGCGATGACTCCTCAGCAACTCAGCGAAGCTAGACAGAGAGTAATTGATTGATGCAGACAGATGATCAATAACGGTGACAACGAATGATAGAGTTACGGCATTGCAAATGCAGAGCGACGGGACATCCAGTTTCTATGATTTGATCATTGACTTGCCTCTGAGCTGATCTCTGAATCACCTATACTACTTTCATTATCTTCCGCCCCAGCCTCCAATGTCCGCTTCTCAGTCTTGAAGCCATATTCTTCTAGGTCATTTGCGATTTGGTCTACCTTCGAAGGAGTAGTTACAACGACAACAGTGGAAGAGGAAGAGCTGAACATCGGCAAGAAATACTTGCGAAGCGAGTCCAGCACATCATCTTTCGTCACAGCTTGGTATTTCTCGAGTAACGTAAGGTTGTAGTCCTTGGGTAGACTTTTCACAGCTTGATCGATGAAGGAATTGGTAGCCTTGTCCAAAATGAGTGCTGACAATAGCTAGCTGAGAAATGTAATTACCGCTGAACCGGGTGTGGCAACATTTCTTGCAACGCCATAGACAATGCTACTTTTGGCAGCATCCAGGGTAGTCTGCTCTAGATCGATCTGAAAAGCGATGTGTTAAACCTGACCGACGCTGGGCTGCTATCTGTAACTTACCGTACCGTCCACTAAACCTCTCAGGACACTACTGGCCTCTTTGAATGCGGCGATGCTGTCCGAACTCTGACCACACACTCAAGAAGTGCTCGTTTTATGGAAATGTATCTTACCCTGTATAGCATAAACGACAGTAAACCAGCTTCTCTGTCCGCCGTAATGTAAGCCCCGTATGCGAGACCAGATCCTCGAATCGAGCGCTATTTTATGAAATAGATAAACTTCTCGTTACAAAGAGCATTTTTCTTACCCATAGATAGCTTTCCGTACCGTTGAGTACTTCGAGAGCCACTCTCAGGGCGGGAAATGCGGGATGATCAAAACCTTGAATGCCCTTGGCAGTGTGGTTGACATATGAATTTTCGATCGTTGGGAGACTAACAACCGTAGCCTGGTGAGGGGTGAGCGAATGAAATAGCAGAGTGAAGAGAATGACCTTTCCGATAGGATTCTTTCCCAGCTCGTTAAGTGTTTGATACGTCAGCTTCACTGGTGCAAGGTCGGAAACCTGAAAGGCTGCATAAATAACTGAAACGATACCATGAAGGTCAGTGAACCCACGGGAAGGAAACTTCCGAAGTGCTTTGCCCAAACGCTCCGGGGGGTTGGGACGCTAAGAATATCTCCAGTCACAGAAAACCGGATTCCAGATGGATCAGTCACTGACCACAAAAAGATTACTTGAATGTCTTATTTTATGTACAAAGGACTCACAGCTTCGCCTAAGCTCTTCGAAATCTGCGATGACCTTGTCCGGAGTTTCTCGCAGTTCCGCTATGAGTTTTGGAACAAATTCTGACTGGGGCAGTACAGTGCTTGCAAGGGAAGAAGAACTTCTTTCGAAGTGATTTTCAAGCCAGACAGAAGACAAGACGTTGCCGCCATCACGCTTGAGCTCGGGAAGAGACTGCGCGACTTTCGCAGCAGAGACGTGAAGTCTTTATATTGCTCAGCAAACTGGGAGATGCGCTGCAACACCACTCACCTCTCCTTGTCGAAGATAGCACCCCACACAACATCGCGTAGCCAAGTGACGGTAGACTCGTATCGTTCAGCTTGTACTTTAAAGGTCACCCGTAGCACTTCGGTGAATTGATCCGATACGCCAAGCGCAGCTTCGTACGCAACCGTCTCGTTATCGAGTTTGTTGATAACCTCTTCATGTGACAGGAGCTCGCCTGACGCACGTTTCACGGGAAGCGAGAATAAAGCAGCAAGGTACGTCGAAATGTACCTGTTTGGGGAAGTGAGCACACGAATAAGTGTCAAAAAAAAAAACCAACGGGCGGAGACCATCAGGAACCTTGGCCAGGGAGAAGTATGCGTGGATGGAGACAAAATCTGACTGCAGAGGCGATGAGCAAGAAAATTGCCTCACTGAGAAGACGTACCTTAACATGGTCGTACTGAACGAACATTGATAAGGGAGAGCCGTCTGCCTCAATATGTCGTGCCAAGGGCGATTGCCCCGCGTTGCCCCGAGCCACTTTCAAACCTCGCCCAGTTTCCTGTACACTCTCCACGGCAATCCACGAAATGCTCTTCACGTCTGGGACAGGAAACGAAGTAAGAACATCCTTCGGTATCGGCTTCTCATGCTCCGCCTTAGCGGCCTCAAGGTCTTTCTCAGCCCGTGCAAGACCATCAGGACCGAGTTTGTCGATCTGTGCAGCTAGTCGAGCCTTTTCCTCGCTCTCAAGGTTCTCCGCAAGCTGTGCTGAAGGTTTTCCAACGATGACAACATAATTAGCGTCAACGAAGTACCTGAAAAGTGTCATCAGGATCAAGAAAAACAAAGCTGACTCCTGTGCGTTACTAACTTGGTCAAGAGTTTCGCCCAGTCTTTACTCGACCAAGTGCGAAGTGTACCATAATACTTGATCTCATCCAAAGCGTCCGGTAAATCAGACCCGTCGGGAGCACCATATAGGAAATCGGTGATAAGTGCCCCCGAAAGGGTTTCTCCTTTCGCAGACTCTAATTTGCTGAGGAACTGGCTGTGAAATAAGGACTCCACCAACTGCGCGAAAGCGAAACACCGTACCTGGCGCTCATCTCTGTCTATGATCATGGTCATACGATTCATGTCAATACCCTCCTGACCGATACGACATAAGCTTGCAACAAGCTTCTTATCAAACCCGTCGATATGGTCTAGAGGTATAGACCCAATATATATCGGTAGGTCCACCATGGTAGCACGGGTATCTTCGCTGAAGTAGATATAAGAGCTGTAAAGTGTTGAGCAAGGTTTGTGGTGAGACAAATATAAATGTACCACAGAGGAGATTCTATCTCGATGTATTCCCTATTCAGTGGAGCCACTGGTGAAGATGTAAGATACGTAGACAAGATGTCCAAGGCCTTGAAAGTGTGTAAATTTGATGTACCAAATCCACCAGGTCAACTGCTTACTTTGCGATCTAAGAAATTGGTCGGCGACGGGCCAGTGAAGGTCATAAGCAGTTCTCCTTGACTCTCATCCTTTTCAGGAAATTCAACGACTTTTTTCACGGTTTGCTTGATGGACTCCCGGATGGAGGTAGCCGTCTCTAAAAATGGCCGTTTCCAACCATTGGGTCGCGGCCCGTGATCCTGACCGTGCGCAATAATACTAGGCTCAACCTTGTCCTGGACTACCGAAAGGAGGGACTGTGTTCCACGTGAAAGTTTCCCTGTAACAATAAGGGACAGATTGTGAGGGACATAATATGTGCCATGGTATTTGCGAACTGAGTGGGAGATGGTATATCAGTCCTGAAGGGAGAAGGAACAAGAAGAGAATTACTTTGTTCGACTGTCAACTTCCTTAAAGCTTCCATAAGGCCACCAGTTTCGCTGCGATATGCGCTACCGATGGGATACAGGGTACGCTGAGAACTGAGAGCCATGAGATCCGCTGAGGTATTCTGGCGGCCTTGCATCTCACTGTAAACTACGCCAGCATCTTCACCTTTTCCATTAATGTGGTGAACCTATTTCACCATTTAGAAAAGACACTATGATTGCAAGTATTCACTCGCCTCGGTAAGAAATGCGGCATTGGTCATCGTAGGATACAATATATGGTCCAGATAGATTGGCAAAAGTTGAAGAAATCCTTGGTCTCCAGCAGTCGAGGAGGTGTATGCTGTACGACGTTCGTAAGATGTTCTGCTAGAGGAATGCGACGGCTACCTGTGTGATCGGTGTCTGTCCAGGCATTCGTGCCATTAGAAAATCCTCGATTAGCTAAGTGATCGATAATTCCCTTGTACGGGTACTTTTCGGAGCCCATGAAGACCAAGCTGGCACATTGGTAAATTTGACTATTCAATGTACTAGAATCCAAGACCTACTGCTCGAGGGTATGGGGACACCCGCTGTCGTCAAAAACTGAAAGGATGAATCGGGGAGAATTGGAACAATGAATTAGACATACTCTCTGTCGCCACCACAAAATATCCGTTGACGAGGGGAGCTGCGAGGGAGTTGAGCGCGGGGTGCACCAGCTTCGCTGCAAGTGTTTACCTTCGTAATCGAGATGAACCACAGTGAGGCCCGTGATGCGACTCTGCCATTTCGACACCACGATGTCTGTTTTATCCAATGCAATGCGTTTTACGAGGTCGAAGTTGGCGAACGACTGGCACTGGCTATCTCCGAGTTCGCTGAGGCCATTGGGCACGTTGGACATGGATGAAATAGAACGGCGGTAGCAAGGTCGGAAGGATGCAAGAGGGCGGACAGGAACGCTTCTGTACTGCACGATGCGTCTACCAGAGCGAGATAGCAATTGCAGCATGAACAGTAGTCACAAAGTTTCAACGGTCAAAACCCGCAAAAGAACAGCGTCCTCGGATTACGTCATCTTAGCATGTCTGGTCAGGGTCAGAATATGTCCAACCTCAACAAGTTCAGGCTTTCCCCACAGCAGCTGGCAATTGCAAACGAGAAACGCCTGGCGCGCCAAGCAAAGAAGTTAAACCAACAAGGGAATACCGAGGACGCCAACAGAAAACCACAACATCTGGCGAGACCATGGGTGTCGCTGTTAAAGCCCATGAATGCCGAGGCCTGCGTTGTGAAGGTCATGACCTGGAACGTCCGTGGATCTCTGTTCATGACGTGTATATTTCAAGTGTTTACACAACTTTTTTTATTCGCAGGTACTTGCGCAATGTCTCGTCCGTAAGGCGACATGGGATCTTTGTGACTCTAGGCTAATCGTATTGCAGGGTCGGATCTCTTCCCCACCAGTGGCAAAGCTCGTAAGGCAGGTGAAAGGGAAGGGTTGATACACAGTGAGCTAGTGGCTTCCAATGCAGATATTCTCTGTTTGCAAGTCAGTGTTTTTCCGCTCTAACCTACAGGTATACCCATCTTTTGCAGGAGGTGGATCGCCTCGATAGACTGCTCCCCGTACTAGAAAATGCCGGTTATTCCCATTCATATGCAGCTGGCCCGGCGAAGCCACACGGATGCCTCATCGCCTTTAAGCGGGACACCCTTCGGCAAGTAAACGAAAAGGTCATACAGTATGACAACGTTGAGATACGACAAGATGCTACGGGAGTGAGCCCCGAGGCCCGTATCGCTTCCACTCATCGGACGAAGAATATTGGCTTCTTAGTCGCTTTGGAGAGAGTCGGGCTTAAGAGAACGGGCTACATTATCGCAACGACACATTTGTTTTGGCATCCTGCGTCCGTTTAACGGCTCTCACCCTTGCGTGGCTAACCTCGGGCCATAGATATACGTACGAAAGGACAAGGTGACCAGATTTCCACTCGGTTTTCCTCTGGATTTAAAATGGTACAGGCAAGCCGGGATCCTGCTCCGCGAGACCATCGCATGGAGAGAGTCCATATTACTCCAGGATTGGCCTTGTATCATAGCTGGAGGTATGTACTTACGGGACCTTGGGCGACATGTCCTGAAATCCAACCTCAGACTTCAATTTTTCTCCCGAAGATCCTGCATACTCATTGTTAGTCGGTGATCCGCTGTCCGTCGAGCAAAAACACAGGTTGGATGCTTCGCATGTCATACATATTTCTATTGACCCCACGATTCCCGTGACTACAAAAACGGAACCTGAGGAGGGAGAAGAAGCTGATCCTGATAGAGTCATCCGCAATTCAAGGGTCGCCAAGCCTGCTGACGGACTTCTATCGGATTCTGAACTCCTGAAGCTCTTTCCATTCAGTCTGCGGAGTGCATATGACGAGGGTCAAAGGGCAGCGAGAGCGCTAACGTCGTCAGGCGATATGGTGACATTCGCTGACAGGATGACATTCCCAGTAGAGAAATTAGGTGCACATGAGCCAATGTGGACCAGTTATACCCACTTCTGGCAGTCAACTTTAGGTGCGTTTTGGCGTTTTTACGAACTACAGGCAAGTATCTGGTTCACTTAACCGGTGTTTAGATTACATTTTCTTCCTGGACTCGCGACAAAGTAAAACCGAAGTGACTGGCTATCTCCAACCTCACCATTTGAAAGATGTCGCCTCGGGATTGCCTCAACTCCATGTTTGTGGAAGTGATCATTTCTCGCTCTGCGCACAGCTTAGCACCTTGACCTCGTGCCCAGGTTCGGGCGAACAGTCGCGAACCGAGCCACACGAGAAAATTCGTACGAGTGATTCATTGTAGAGTATGGTTAATACGCATATTACCCGAGGAAAGAACATCAACCGAGATGCGGCATTATTTGGAGGATCTGTCAGAACCCGCAAGGAGTGTGTCGAACAGCCCACCCGCGGAGCTCTCGTTCCGCAGCTGAATCATGTAGATGATGCCTGTCCGCCCGCCTTTGGCATCACTGAGTTCGATCGCGACACCCGTCTTCCCTACCCGTTCCACTCCATCCGTCAGAACAATGGTTGATATAAGAATTCCCTTCTCTTTGTTGTCGGCTTCTACAACAAGTTGCTTGACGTTGGTTGGCTCCTGTCTGTAGAGTGTTAATTTAGCAGGCCCTAGCGATTTCCACTGTGCATGATGCTGCTGGTGGAACACCTTGCATTTCATCTGTGCAGAAATCGTGGATCGTACTGGTCCTGAAGTCTTCGGTTCTTCGACTGGCGACGTCGGAGGGCTGGGGTCCTGGAATGATGCCTCACGTAGGGAGTTTGTTCTTGACCCCACTTGTGAAGGAAGAAGGGGTCGGGAAGGCGCGGGGTTCATCGCACCAGGATATGGGCGCTGCATAAATGGCCCGCCAGGAAATGAAGGCATCGGAGGGGGAACACCCTGTCCATGCTCGTACTGTGATGCCAACGACCGCGATGATAGAGACTTGCGAAGTTTTTGGAATGAAGCTGGCTCTGAGGGAGGGCGCGGCGGAAGCATTCCATGCGGTGGTCCGGGAGGGTGCAGTGGATACGTTGGGCCAGGAGCGGAATGGGGAGGGTAGTGATGCGGTGAATACGTCTGACCAGGAGCAGAATGGGGAGGGTAGTGAACAGGCATGGCTGCAGGGGGACTATGAGGAAGGGATGGTCTTTGATGAAGAGAGTTAATCGAAGGTTGATAACGGGGAGTATGCATCTGCATCGGCGGCGGAGGTTGTTCGGGAAATTTTTGCGAAGGCGGTGAACGGACGCGACCAGGAAACCCCGAAACCATAGCATACGAGTTGATATCTGGGGACTGGATGCTAGCATTGCGAGTAGGTGGGATAACTTGTCCAGGACCAGTAAATGAAGTTGAGGGTGAACTTGCTGTTGCCTGAGCAATGCGCCCTGGGATGGGATTCTGTAATGAGGGGAATCGCTGCATACCAGGAAGTACTTGAACCCCAGGTGAAACAGGCCCGGTAGAAGTGCTCTCCGTACTAGTGTGAGAGCTGTGCAACTGACTAAGAGAATTAGGGTCCCTTCCTTGGGCGGAAGTCTCCTGAGCAGGGGAAGTAACTCTGGAAGGGCCAGAAGCTGACCGCGGACTGGATCCGCCGAAATCCTCGTTGGATGCTGGTATCTCAGGTCGTTCGCTATGATGACCCCCAGATGATTTGTGAGACGCCACTGGAACCTGAGGCAGGGCACTCTTCGTGGGCAAGGGGGGAACAGGTTCTTGGGCAACACCAGAGACTAAAAATCATATGAATTAGGGGAAAATACTATGGCTGCTGAAGTCACTTACTGGCACGGGCAAACGCGATGCACTCTTTAAATTCCTTCATAATCTCGTGTCGGGCCCGTTGGGAATCAGCTTCTAAGGTCAGCGTTTCTTTGCGCATAATAGAAACGTTCAAAGCATTGTCTAGAAAGCTTGTAAGAAAGGGTGGTCAAAGTATATCAATCTTACCAACCTTGTTCAGGAACGTCCGTGACCTTGAGGACTTTTCCAGATAGAGGCGGATAACACAAGCGCATATCCGGGCCACCGTCTAATACTTCCTCTTGTGGCAACCTTTCACAGACAAGGAAGAGATCTGATAAGATGAATATATGGCCATGGAGATGCACGACTTCAACACCAGTTGACTTTGGAGTAAGTCGGATCACCACCTTCACCGACGCACGTAATTCACGAGTAAAGGGAAGCATGGGGGGGAAAAGTTGTAGTCGAACAGCCTACAGATAGGTGCTGTTCTAGCCATTGGATTGATCATATAAACAGTGAACAAACCTTGGGCTGCATCGTAAAAATGTCAAGTGTGTGATCCGTTGTCAGTCGCGTTTCCAAATCGGCAACGGATATTCTGGGCTGAGTAGAATCAGGGTTCACCGAAGGAGACAATGGTTCTGGAGAAAGTCGTTCGCTAAGGGCACATATCAGTAGAGGGTCAAGAAACTTATTTTCACTACACACCCCGCTGACGAAATGCTGCCGCGTGATGAGGTGGCAGTACTTGCGGGTCCTGCACCAAACTGTCCAGAAAGGAGGGTATTCCCTGTCAAAAGCTCTCCCGGAGAAGTTTTGGCCTCCATCTTGGTCGTTAAAGGTGATAGATGCGCCACGCCGACTTTGATATGAGCTCTACTGTCTAGTGTTGACAAAAGGCTGTTAAGTTTTTCGATTGCACCTGTCAACAGTCGATAATCGCTTCTACCAGGCGTTGTGCTCTTCAGCAATCTACCGTACAGCTTCCTGTAGTATTGCAAACGACTCCGCGGGAGAAGGAAGAGGGCATCTAGCGTCCAAATTGACGGATCAGACAGCTGAGAAGTCTGTACGACAGTAACTGGCGGAGGATTGGAGAGAGAGAATGCATCTAAGACATCAACGAGTTTGGGATTTGATCTGACGGGCTCCCAGTTGTCGAATCCAGAACAATATTTTTCAGCGTACACCGTATAGGGCCGATCCAAATCATCGATCTCGTATTGTATCAGAACAGAAGTTAGACGGTTATCAGTACATACTTACCCAGCGCATCAAAAGATCTCCCAGTGCTTTGGGAGACGACGGATTTTCTCCGATTTCTTTTAATTTCTAAATTTTTGTCAGTGCCTTTGGGTAATGAGCTATGGCGAAGTTCTCACTGCAAGCAAAGTGCGGTTAACCTTGTAAACGCTCTCTACACTACGGAACATGGTATCAAGCTGTGGTGGTGGAAGATTTGATCGCGACCATGCCGCAGCAACTTTCTATGAAGGGGAGTGACGTTAGGAGAACTCTAAATGATGTAGGATCACGCACTCGAATTACGCCTGTCAAGAACTCTACATAGAGCTTCTCGCTTTCTATGAGATCTGTTAGTGGGCTGGCTTTCTTTGAGTTCTCGGCTGGAGAAAGTGTAGACTCGTCTGCATCAGAAAATGCTGGTGGAGACAAGGGTGTTATAGGAGAGGTTGGAACATCGAGGGCTAAGATCACGATCAGAAATTGCGGATGACCGTAGGGGGATGGCCAACCTATCGATGACATTGTCGCGATGGGAGGCAATAGTGGTTGCCCCTGTGACGAAGACGCTGAGAGATCGCCAGCTCCCTTGGGTGGCGGGGGTGGGGCTAACGGTAGATCATCGCGTCGAGGTAGTGTTGGCAGTTTCTCGCCATGGGTGATCCCGGATTTGCTATATGACGGGGTAACCACAACCGACATGTCCGACTCGATCCTCTTATAAAGCGGGATTCCCGGGCATCCACTACGGCAGGGTTGACTGGACTTCTAGTGAGCGACGAGCAGGCAGGAAGGATTATTATTATGTAGATTTGTATCAACGGGTACAACGACAGACGTTATTTCGTCCAAACGCCCGCAAATAGCAACACTTCTCATCGTGCAACGGATTTGATCCGACAGCATTCGGACGAGGACGCGCTTTCGACCACCTTTGAGAGTCAGACAAACTCGAAATGTGCTAATACTTCTTGCAGTGTACCTCGATGCGGACTTGCATCTTGTCGTTAACGCACCCGCGCCAGGGCCCTCAAACGAAAGCATGCCATGCACCCAGTCGACCTATCAAAACCGACAATCGCATTGAATTCCCTTGCCATTCTCAACGAAGAATTGGACGGGATCGAAGAAACCGGAGAAGAGATGGAAAGTGGACTAAAGCATATAAATGAAATCAGTTGAAAGACTTGAGCGGCATAGGGACTGCTGCAAAATAGCATAGATCGCTTATTTGGCGAACCTCAGTTGTGGCCTGCATCAGCCTTTTTCTTCCAGTGGACGTTTTGTGGCCAGAAAAATAGTGTTCTGACAACATAGCGACGAAACGCATGGACTCCAGTCAGACAACGGTCATGAAACCTGCAGATAAAACCCGGTTACCCACTTGATTGTCGGAGCTGGTGGAACCGAAACACGGAAACTACGACATTCGCGGAAAATGAATAAACCGTAGTACACCTTCCACCTTGTAAACAAGGTGACCAGGTGATTTGATGGAAGATGGTTACGTAACCAAGGCAATACGACATCATTTCCATTCCATTCCATACGACCAAGTTCCAATGTCTCATCCGCTTGAGTGGTTAACAGCGACGTTCTCCTCCAGAGAACGTACAATCCAGCTCTTGCGTCCAGAACTGGAGAATAATGTCCTCTCCCAACATGACTTCGACTTAGCTGTCATGTTCTTACCTGGCACCCACCGGTATTGGCCGGTATGTCTATGATAATCCTCAACTGTTAGCTGACGGTCTTAAACACATGTCGCATCAGCTGCTTTATGCATCTGGTGCAGCAGGCACCACAGTCTTCTACGGGTATTATGCTGCTCGCCCGAGATGGGGACAAAGGAAAGCTGCCATCTTCGGCGGTGCTGCCTTCGCCCTGGGAACGATGTACGGTGGTTTCAGACGCTTTGTAGCCCATCGCCAGTTCTCTGAGGCATTGGAGAATCCCGAGGGCTTTATGACAACCCTTAACCATGTCCACAAGAGACTCGGTGGAGATGGAAACATTGGTTTCAAACTCCAACGCATTCCAAGGAAACCGACTGATGCAGACGTGGATAGCAGTTCCACCATGCAGCGTCCAGAAGTGACCATTGAGAGCTGGAAACATTCTGATGCAGCTGGTGAGTCCATTTTTCGTGTAGGCAATTGCTACTCTATGAATGCCTGCCGAGTGACAGGGAGTGGCGCTGAAAATCAGTCTTCTACACCGAAGAATCGATGGGACGAAATTCGCGCTGCCAATACTCGTGGTGTTGGACAATATTCGACATGGGATGCAGTAAGACAGCGACATGAACGTCATAAGATCTCTAGTCCATCACCTACAACCAATGATGCTACAAATGACGAGCAAGAAGATCGCATGGCCGCCCGAGCGAGATTCGAGGCTATGATAGAGGCAGAAAGGCGGATAGGTCGGGACCAGGACCGTCGAACCTCAATTTGACGATGTTCCAGTAACTTGCACAAGTCTTATATCTCGTTTCATAACCTGAAATTTACAGCAGCCGTGCTATGAGACATATTAAGCAATAGCAATCGAAGATGCGACAGTGTAACAGACTGTTTTAAAACAAGGCACAAATGACTATCTACGGTTATTCCACGTTGTGTAATCACTCTCGGGATTAGGGGGTTCATCCTGCAAGACCGGGAACGATCGAGAATCCGAATATAACGATGCCGGAGATGCAACAGGCGCTACCAGCTGTATCCCGATCACGTTTTTCTGGGATCCAGCTTCGTTCTGCTCAGGTATACATGGGTTAGGAAGCGGCGCTACAGGAGCGTTACTATCAGATATGTTTGGGTTGGCGAATAGAGTGGTGCGAGAAAACGGGTAAAGGGGCAATCCAGAGGCCTGTTTTCGACTGGATAATCGGACAGCTTCTTTCATCAAGCCTTGTAACAGCCCTTCTTGCCGGGCTACGAAACGACACTGGTTAAGAGTATGACCGCCAAAAATAAAGCCTTACTTCCAATGGGAGAACGCGTTCCATAATTTAACATGGCTTCTCTGTGTAGATGGTCAATACTATGATAGAAAATTTGGTCAGTTAACTAACCTCAGCACATCGATCTCTCCCAAAACCTGTGTTTCTCTGGCATGATCGCCTATTTCGATGAAGTATTTGTAAACTTGAACTTGAACAGCTGCAGCCAAGTACCAACAAATCTACTGACAATGAAGGTCAGGAAGGTCAGGAAAGCGAAATACATACAGTGACGAAGGGATGAAGTCTTGTTATGTCAAGGGATGTCGCAGAGAGCATAAAATAAGCCGACAAGATTGCCTGAGCAGCTTTCATGCAGCGATTGGTTGAGATGCGGTGAAAGTCGTGTAAATCTAAATAGGGGTTATGGAGCGTTATGATAGCCCTGTAAAGAAAAACATTCAATACTACACGTTTGGATTTAAGAGTAACCGAGCTTTACGCATGGGGTATGATGTGAACCATGTACAGATCCGTATCGACGGAGGGTCCGTTTGCTGACAGGTCAGTTACACCAAGATTGAACCTGTAGGTGTGTGGTAGGTTTTGGAGGAAGTCGTTATGGACTAGTTTGTCCAGCTCTGCAAAACCAGGTAACATAAAGGGATCCTGATGTTTGCTTGGAGCAGTCGGAGCTCGTAACTTGCCTCGAACGTTGTAGTCCGTTACCCTGCCGAATAACATGACGGCTTTAATGAATAGTAAGAAGGAATCCGTATATTTGGGGAAGTGGGTTATGAAGACGTCTTCGGTGCACATGTCTTGGGGATTGTTTGGAATGAGTTGCTACAAAAGAAATCAATACACAAATCACTAAGAATGCTGCGGAAGGAGGTGTACCTCTGCATCGAAGTCTTCCCCTCTCAGCGGAAGCTCCGTACCAATATCCCTTTCATCAATAGAGTGCGCCCAGCCACCAGCAGATACAATTCGATCTAAAACGATGCTCATCCACCAAGTACGTCTTCGGGTTTCGAGATCGCGAAAGTCCCTGGGAGGAGGCAAGTATCCAGCCGACAAAGCGTCCCCATGGGTGGAAAATGTTCCAGGGTAGTTCAAGCGCAGGGGAATGGCTATACGCGTCTGAAAACCAGCGAACACCCATACTTCCACCCACCGACCCTCTTGATAAAAATACCACGAAAGGATAATACATGCCTGAACGACCTGAAAAATGTCTTTCCCGGTGGCCATTGTCCTGTCGATGTATTGGCGAGTTTTGCCCACATGATACTCCGCGAACGCATCCTTCCTGGTACCGTCAGGTTGCAATGCTACGTTGCGAGATGACCATCGTGAGGCGCAAGCGCACTAATGGATGCATCAGTAACTTCCGGATAGAGGTAACACGGAATCACTACAATAGCATGTAGGATAGCAGAGTGGGGAAAACTGGGATCTCGGGGATGTAAACGCATCGCAGCTAAAAAAGAAGGACGATGAAGTATGCGCGGGCCACATGGATCACATCTGAAGAATATTTCAATGCTAGGGGAGCGGCCAATTAGTCGCGATGTGAGGAATTCATTCGACCAGCACGCACTAATGATCCAGAACATGAGGTTCTGGGAGATCAGTATTCCAGCCAGTGTGTATTAGCTCCAAATCATCATCGGTAGGGTATCTATGGGCAGTGTTATTTGTGTCAAGACTGCCTTGTAGAAAATGGAGATGAGCCAATGATGATGGATTGCCAATGCTATGATGTAAAGGATGGTGCCCGGTAGTCGCCGACAATTGGCTGCCAGAAGCTGACGATGAGTGAGTGGACTCAGGCCGAAAAAGCCCGTAACTGTGTTGATGTGATGTTGACGGTCCCGAACTGGGCCCAGAAAGGCTCTGTTCCTGTAGCTGTGCTTTGAGTTTGGCTGAACCAGCATCAAAGACCGTGCAAGGGAAGGCTAAAACAGGCTCACAAACTTCCTCCTCAAGTAGTCGAATTTTTTCAACGGGGTCTGTATCGGAGGCGAGATTCAGCCCATCCACTGGATCATAAACACATTGAGGTTCGGCAGGATGTCTAAATCACATGAGTAAACCTGTTCACCCCAAGGAGGCCCACTGACTCGTAACCAACGGGTGCAGGAACACTTATGAGGGACTGCCAATATCTATTTGGTGGTAAAGAAAACGACCGTTGATAAAGGTGGATAACATACTTGAGGCAGGTGCCACAGTGTGGACGTGCAGCATCACATTTCTTGACAGTGAAAATGAGTTTATTAGCAAGGTGGTCCAGAAATCTTGCACTTACGAGCTTCCGTTTGCGACATGAGCGACAAGCCTTTGAGGATGCGTGTAGCGTAAGGTACGTGACGAACTTGAAGGTGTCCGTACCTGGTTCCTACGGAGTGCGGGGCGAAGTCCTGTGCTGGGGCCGGAAGGTGCCTTTGGCATTATTGATTAGTATCCCTCGGTATCGGATTAGGACCACGAGCTTCTCCAAAATGTGGAAGTGGATCAAGGGGACAGGTAGAGAGTAGTACCACTGTGATGGTGTTTGCTAATAGCAGTGCTTGCAAGCGCGTCTTTGGTTAGACTATTGTTATATTTGACAAGCAAAATCCTGGAGTCGGAAATGTTGATATTCGCGACTCAAAGAAGTAGGAACGTTCTCTGAACTCCTTAGCCCCCAAGGGAGGTGTTTGATGGAAGCGGGTCGCATAATTTTACTCTCAAATTCATCAACGGGGGTATTATTATGTAATACACCCAATCGAGTGCTAGTATGTAGCAACATTCACCAGTGGCCCAACAGTGACACATTAATACCAGTATATCCGAGCCTCTCTATCCCCTGCAGGAGCTTCTCAAGCCATGGTACAATTACATCCTTTTTGTCGCTACCAACTTCAAGGAAATACACGTCCTGAAAGGTAGGCACGTGCAGAGCAGGTCGTCGATCAATGCGCAAGATATCAAGGTCTAGAGTATTGACAACTCTTCTGATATCTACCCTTTTGGATTTCTGTGTCACGGCACTCCCTGATGGAGGTTCGATCCGTATCAAGGCCTGGTTTTGAACTGGTGGAATGCGATCAGGGGGAAAAGCCCTGTCCGAACCATGAGAAAGGATAAAAAAACGGGTGGAATTGCCTATAGAATCGTTGAGCACTGCAGGTTGTGCTGGTAAAGTTAGGAGACGAAAGACCTTCTCCATCCTGTATGCCCTCTTGGAGAACTTGCAGATTTTTGTGGATGGTGACAACGATTGATGAACATATCGCCGCACATTTGTATGGATCGAGAGCAATATCCCCAGTTGCGATCTCTTCGGCAGCCCTCGCCGTGGAGTCAGTGGGCACTAAGGATGCCCGAGGCAGATGTTGTACCAGGAATGATCGACACTGACCCAAAGCCTTGATATGGTCAGATATACTCCTGGAATGATGTGTCATACCCACTTGCTCATGGCTTAGTACATGTTCGATGTCCTCTAGTTTAACTCCATGCCGGACGACCAAGCAGTGGCTGACTGCTAAGGCAGTATAGCCTCTAATGAAGTTGACGTGACCAATGGAGGAAGTGCGCAAGGCATTGTATGTCTCGACCACTGAACCGTTCGTACTATTCTCCTGAGGAACAATGCCGAATGGCAGATGGGGCGACAATGATTGAAAGACGTCTGAGTGGACAGAGGAGTTGATTTGATGCACAGGTATAGGTACAAGCTTACCCCCGATGGTGTGCTGAGGAACATATTCTACTGAAGGACCAAAGCACTCGTACGCTGCCTGAAACGGTTCGTGAACACATCGCCTCAAAGGTGCTGGATTGGGAAAACCTGATGAGAGAAAGTCCCAACCGGGCCAAGGAAAGACAAGGCCGGTCTTATCAGGCCAGAGGGACTGGGATCCATATGGGCGATGAGAATTATGATGGGGGCATTTATGTATTCTAATGGAACCGAACAAGATTCATCGAAGAACTTAACCAGGTCTCAGATCTAGCCGAAGGGGAACATTGGATCCAAAGGAACGACCAGCTATGTAATAGCATTTTACAGATTGCAGCAATACAATAACAATATGCCTGGGCAAGCACTTGGGTCCGTAGACTCGCACTCTATGATACTAGTTCAGAACCAGGGACAAAGACTGCATTTCCCAAGAGAAAGTTCAATATAACATAGGAATCGTAAAGCGTAAGACCAGGCATAAATGGGCGTGACATGGGAAACAAATCTATCCACATAATCGAAAGATACGACAGCATCATGCAATGATACATCCACGACTGCGCTTTTCCTTCTTCGGGGGAGGGTTTACTGAGGTTTAACGTTTAACGAACGTCATGGCGGTGCTTGAGAAAATAACCATCATTTACTCACATACAGCACGAATCGCTTCGTCGAAGACGGTCTTCAATCCCTTTTGCGTCAGTGCAGAGCATTCCAAGTACTTCACTGCTCCTATGTCCCTGGCCATGGCAACGCCTTGAGAATAGGTGATGGGCTGCATGCGCCTAAATCCCATAATTCAATGCAAAGTAAGGGTGTTAGTGATACTCGATACTGACCGGTCACGCAGCCTCTCGATTGTCGTGGGTTCTTCGCGTAGATCGAGCTTTGTCCCGACGAGGACTATAGATGTAGACGGGGCATGGTGCGATATCTCTGGCCACCACTGAGCGAGAATATCAGCACATCTATTTCAAGGGCTGGGTGGCTATGATGCACCTTGGTCCTCACGTTCTCATAGCTTGGCGGACTAACCAAGGAGAAACAGATCAAAAAAACGTCCGTCTGGGGGTAAGAAAGCGGACGAAGTCGGTCGTAGTCCTCCTGACCAGCAGTGTCCCACAACCCAAGGGATATAGTCTTCCCATCGACCATTACGTTTGCTGAGTAGTTATCGAACACTATCATTGGCAAAATGAATTACTGCTCATAAGCCCTCCCAAAAGGGACAAACCTGTTGGTATGTATTCTCCCTGTGTCTTTATTAGCTGTGTAAACTCGATAATGTTATCATCGGTGCTCACGGGAAAGGCATTCGTGGTGTACGATATAAGGAGGCAGGTCTGACAGGTAATAATAAATTCCTCTATTGTGTTGTGTCGTGCCATTTACTCGCCTTGCCGACAGCACCATCGCCAACGACAACACCTAGAAACAGGTGTGAATAAACCAGGAAGGAGAGGGAGGGTTCTGGTAACACACATTTAATAGCTTGCATCTTGATCGTATAAGACTACGGTTGAGTGGTTTCAGGTTGAAGTGACGCACTATGCGAGAAATGAGACGAACTTCGAGCAACACAATTGTGCCCGGAGATAAAATACCTTGGTCTGGTAACCTGTCTTAAAACTGCACGATCAAAAGAGTCTCCCCAGTGCAGTTATTTGACGAGAAATTCAGTTCAGAGACCGGTGCGCCGAGTTGGCTGTTCTTGATGCAGCTTGATATGATGCGACGCGACACGATCAAATGTCACACGCCCCCAAACAAGACCAAATAGCTCCAATAACACAAGGTAAGACTCAAGAAAACATACAGGTAAGATAATAGATGTACAACATTCTTGTAATAAATAGGTAGCGGTAAGCAGAGGAACACATCAGCGACTCATCTACATTCAGGGCCACTACCGCTCGTCCATCGTCCTCCGTCGCTTTTTCAAAGGCGGGGCGTCCTGGTTGTCTTCGTCGTCAGAACGTGTGCTATGGGATGTCTGTTGCTTAGTGTATATCAGAGACTTCTCCACCTCTAGCTCATCAGCACTCTCATACGCTGGGCTGTCCGGTACCGTCGGGGATGTGGCCAGCGTGAAGGGAGCCATCAAGCCAATACCAAGCCCAACAAGCCCCGCTTCCAGCTCTGGTGCACCGACGTCCGAGAGTCGAGCATTTCGCACTACCGGGCTCTCCGCTTCATCGGAAGATACGGGTGGTGACGCACTTCTGCAGTTAGCCCCGCTACTGTTTGCCTTGGGTTCAAAAAGTGGTTTATAGAGGCTGCCAAAGGGATCATCCTGAGGTAAACGAGGAGTTGCCAATCCTATACTGCCGGCAGACGAAAGCGACGCATCCGACAGCAAACCATTGCGGAAACCTAGAGAAGTGCTCATCACAGACTTCTTGCGTAAGTGCGAGTGACGTCGGATACCGCCACTCAGCGGAGAATCATCGAGACGCCCACGATGGTCAAAGCGGTTGAAGGCAGGGACTGGGGATTGACCGTCGACGAAAAGCTGGCGAGGGGAAGGTCGAAATATGAACGGAGAGCTCCCTCCCACAAACGGTAGTCCAAGATCGCAGAGAGCCCTAGTGCGTCTCACGACGCTGCATGGCGTGTTTAAGACACTGGGTGGACCCACGCTAGGGGAACTTGAACTGGCGGTGGGATCACCTCTGATGACAGGGCTCGCACCCCCGCGGACAAGCATGCTGAGACAAATTTCTCTGGCCTTGGAGTGTAGTGGATGACTCGGACTCGGAAAGCGCCAGGGTTGATCAGAAGGGAGGCGAGGAGGAGAATGTCGAAACGAAGGTGTCAATGTCGGATCATAAGGTGATAGCGGGATAGTAAAGGGTGTTGACTTGGGCGACTGAAATGTCTGTCCATCTTCGTCCTGCTTTGCTGGACCAAATTTAATATCCTCGTCGGCGGAAAAATGCTCCCCATCACAAACAATGTCGCCAGTGGGAAGGAATTCTGCTTGCTCAATAACAGGTGCCGAAGGTATTGGGATGTCCTCTACCTGGTCTGCAGGGTCACCTGCTAAATTTCCACAGGACGAATGAGAAGGGGCTAGATGTGAGCGCATTTTTGACCTCCCCATGCACAATTCCGAGCCCCTGAAACCACGACGATGACCGTCTGAAAGATTTTCCTTGTCAGACACTCCTTGCGGTTGTTCCTCTGGTCACATACGTTCAGAAAATCATCAAAGATGAGTGAAGCGGGGCCTTACTATGAGCTCTCCGGCCAACGCGTGTACGGTCATTGGTATCCCGACGATTTGACATCGCAATCTTGTGTTTTTCATACACATGACGTCTCCACATACTCTTTGCGTTAACCCCCGCATAGGTTCTTCTACAGAACGTACATCGCAATCGCGGCTCTTCCCCCTCCGGCCAGCCGTCCGGTCCCAGTGCTTTAAGATCTTTTTTCTTTGCTGGACACCACCCCCTTGGTGGTTCGAGCTGAGGTGGGTAGGGAATGGCACTGGGATTCGTTGACACAGATGAAATGAAGTCACTTTGATCTAAGAACCACTCCGGTTGGGCAGCCATCAAAGAATAGGAGAGGCCTTCAGGGTACAAATGTGAATTAGGAAAGTCGACGAAGGGGGGGTGTATGAAGACGACATTGGGATCCGAAGGCGAAGGATCCATGATGGGGATGGGTTGGGCTACATTTGTGGATGAGTGACTGCGAACAGGTGGAGGCAGCTTTGATGGATGTGATGAAGAGACATTCGGGACATAAGGCTTAGGATTGAAGGAGGTGGAAGCGGGTGTGAAAAACGAAAGGTCTCCAGAAGAAGAGAGATTCCGTTTCAGGTTGCGCGAAGATACGTTCGTGGCTTCAGGCAAGGGATTTGGCATTGCGAGTGAATGGAGAGCGCAGTGGTAGGAGGGAACGGAGAAAAGTGTTATTCTTACATTTCAAGCGGAGTTGACACGCCACGACGCGTCAATCACGTGACGGTGTTACCACTACCAAGTACTACCACTACCACTACTTAGAAAACTAGTGAAACATAACTACCGTTCGTCAGCAACAGTCAGCCGAACAGTCCGTGTCTGCTCACCCAGCGATCATAATTATGCCACCGAGTGGTGTCATGGGACCTAGGAACCATAACCTGTGCAAGCTTGTCAGTAGGTTGCGCCTCCATACAGCACTGCAATACTTCTTGCACAAAACAAGGGACATGATACTGCCCGAGAACACCGCGCAGCCACCTAGGATAGCACATCCGGCAAAACAGTGGGACGAAAACTTGGGGTGCTGGGATACAAGAAGCAGACCAAGACCATTCACAATCTACACACGGGTCAGTGGCAATCGCACAGAACAGATGAAAGCCGACCAGATAATGAGTTGCTGTGCCCCATGCGTGGACATTATCAGTGGTAATTCCGGGACGTCCCTTCAATGCATGTGTTCCAAATGCACCCAGTGTCATGCCTGCAGCCACTGTTGAGCGGGAGATATTAAATGCCATCGCGTAAAGCTGAGAAATAGTAAATAATCAACCTAGTATCGCGCCAGAACTCCATAGAAAGGAGGGTGTGACAAAGGGGGTCGCATGCGGCAGCAGCGGAGAACTTGCAGAGGACATGGATCGTAGCAGATCGTAGCGCCGTTGTAGACCGGTTGGCGCATTGCACCTGTCGCTGACAAATACTGCTTATATTACCTTTCAAAATCTTTAGGCCAAACATTTCCAACTCATCACCATGGGTAAGGCTCAAAAGAAAACAGGGAAAGGTCGCCTTGATAAGTATTATAAACTTGCAAAGTGAGTATTCCCCTGCTTCACTGCATCGAATTAACAAGAGCCACAGGGAACAAGGCTACCGTGCTCGTTCGGCATTCAAGCTTATCCAACTCAACAAAAAGTTTGCGTTCCTCGAGTCAGCAAGATGCTGCGTTGATCTTTGCGCGGCTCCTGGAGGCTGGCTGCAAGTTGCTAGTAAATACATGCCAGCCAACAGTGTCATCATCGGTATCTCTTGTGGAATCATAACTCCCCTCTTAACTGACTACTTATTCCAGGTGTGGATTTGGTGCCCATTAAACCGATACCACGCGTTGTAACGTTCACCACGGATATTACCACCACTCAATGTCGCAATCTTATTCGAAACGAACTAAAGGATTGGAAAGCTGATGTCGTGCTTCACGATGGAGCACCCAATGTTGGCACAGCATGGGTTCAGGATGCCTACAGCCAGTCGGAACTGGTCCTCATGAGCCTGAAATTGGCTGTTGAATTCCTCTTAAAGGGGGGGACGTTCGTGACCAAAGTGTTCCGTAGTGCGGACTACAACAACCTCCTGTGGGTGTTCAGCCAGCTCTTTGGCAAGGTGGAGGCAACGAAACCCCCTTCGTCAAGGTGTGTAACAACTAACCTCCATCGTTCAAAAAATCTAAATCCATCGAAAGAAACGTGTCGGCTGAAATTTTCGTCGTTTGCCGCGAGTTTCTAGCACCTAAGCATATCGATCCCAAATTCTTGGATCCAAGGCATGTTTTTAAGGACCTTACTTCATCCGCAGCTTCCGGCCATGACAAGGGTTCGTCTGCTAACAATGCGCACGAAAATGTATTTATGCCGGAGAAGAAGCGCCGGAAACGAGATGGGTATGACGATGGTGACTATACCCTGTTCCGTAAAGTCGCTGCTGGAGACTTCATTCGAAGTTCGGAGCCCATCAATGTCCTTGGTTTAACTAATAAAATTGTATTTGAATCGGAAGAGGAGAGGGGGTGAGTCTCCAATAAGTGCCCCTGGGTTCCTGAATTTATTTTCTTGTAGGTGGTTAGGGCTGAGCATCACGACACACGACATCAAGGCTAACTGCGACGATTTAAAAGTCCTTGGTAAGGGCGATTTTAAGGCGCTGCTGAAATGGCGTTTAGCGCTTCGCGAGGAGGTGAAGTCTTGTGTATTCAATGCGTCGATCTCTAACCCGTTTCCTCAGCTTGGTTTAGATGTGAAGGCGAAGCCCACAGAAGAGCTTACTGAGACCGTGGAAATGGCCGAAATCGTAGATGAAGATCAGCAGATACAAGACGAGGCATGTTTGACTCTGAATTTGCTGATTTCCCTCACAACTGACCTTTGAATAGCTGGAGCGGCTCAAAGCTGAAGTTACTGCGAAAGCCAAACGAGAGCGGAGGAGGGCGAACGAGGTCAAGACAAAAGCCATCCAACGGTTGCAATTGCAAATGACCGCTCCTTTGGATATTGGCTTGGAGCAAAATGACGTCTCTTTGAAGATGGGTCAGGAGGAGATCTTTGATTTGACAGATGTCCAGCGAGGGTTGCATGGAAAAAGTGGTGTTGTGCAATTGATCGGAAACGAAGAAATGTCTGGAGGCTCAGAAGACGAACGGGAAGACGAAAGTGTCATGGACGAGATCCTGGATTCTGATCAGGAAAGAGAGAGGAAACTCGGTGCTCTGGAGGTTGAACTTGATGGAATGTATAACGCATATCAAGAAAAGCTGAATGAGAGGGATAGCAAGCGCAGGGTGAAGGAAGCTAGGAGAAAGCGGGGACTACTGGAGGAATGGAATGGGATCGGCAGCACTAACAAAGACACCAGTGATGAGGAATCCAACGAAGATGGCAGCTGGGAGAAGATGGAGGCCCGCAAGGAGATGGATGATGACAATTCTTCAGAGGAAGAGAGCGATGAAGGCTTAACCATTGGCCAGAAACGGCTTCAACGAAAACCTGCAGATCCCCCGTCGAACAAGAAAGCCAAATTCATCGCTGATCTTTATGAACGTCCACCCCCTCCTAGTCGCGCTGCAGAAGTGTGGTTTAGCCGAGACGTATTCAAAGGGTTGAAAGGTCACGATATGGTGGATGAAGATCACGAGAGCAACGACATTGAACTGGCTTCGAATCCTGCCTCACAGCATAGTGGACGTGAGGTGATCGTTTACGTTTCTCCTAAGGTCTCCATTTTTGATACGTTCACAGTCAGGGCGAGAAGCGGACAATTTTGAAATTGTGCCGCAGTATGACAACGGGAGTGATACCGAGATGTGGGATGCAGATAGGGAGAACCTGGTCAACGAGCACATGGCTCATGCAGAAAGTTTGTGCTTTTCATACTTTCCTACTTGCTTGTGGACTGAGCAAGTGACAGAGTATGGTCTATCCATTGCAGAGGCAGTTACCCTTGCCCAGCAACTTGTCAACCGCAAAACGACTAAAACACATTTGATTAATGATGGTTTCACTCGGTACTCTTTGAACTCGAAGGATGACCTTCCTACTTGGTTCCTCGACGACGAATCGAAACACTACAAACCTAATATTCCCGTCACAAAAGAGGCTGTAGTTGCCTTGCGAGCCCGCCAGCGCGCCTTGGATGCTCGTCCTATCAAGAAGATCGCTGAGGCTAAAGGTCGGAAAAAATTGCGAGCCGCTCGGAGGCTTGAAAAGGCGATGAAGAAAGCAGAGACCGTGGACGCCACTAAAGACATGACGGAAAGTGAGAAGGCTAAGCAGATCGAAGCTCTTATGAAGAAGGGTGCTTCAAAGGTCAAACGGAAAGAAATCAAATTGATCGTTGCGAAGGGTGGCTACAAGGGTATCAAAGGTCGGCCGAAAGGTGTGAAAGGCCGGTATACGATGGTTGACGCCAGGATGAAAAAAGAGGTTTGTGTGGACGCAATACTGATCAGAACTTTCGAACTCACTGATTAACAGGTTCAGTCGCGGAAACGAAGGGAGAAAGGTAAGAGAGGAGGTCGGTAGTTCACATCCGTATTCATTTGTGGTTGTATGATTAGTAAAATGATAGCAACCTATCCCGAGTACGCTATTTTCGCTTCTTGACTTCGCGACTGCATAGATGCTACACTGAGTTGGTCGCATGCAACAAGGAAATCCTTCCAACGCATGTCAGAACTTGGGTCAAAGTTCACCTAACGAGTATATGAACAAAATTTGAGAATTCCGCTCCTTTAAAAACACACCTTGCATTGTTCCAATTGTTGTCTACCTTCAAGATCAAGCACCTTCTCATATGTAATAGGTATTCGTCGAGGAGCACTGCTGGCATCGGGGACCATGGTCGGTAGAATAATGTGCTCCGTCCTTTGTTGGACGCTCCAGGTATCATACAGGTGGTATGTGTGCCCCTCGAAATCAAAAGCTGGTGGCGGATATGGTTGATCAACAGACCCTCCGCCAGACGTTGTACTACAGACGGCTCAACCAACATATTGCAGGAATCGACACAGAGTAGAGCTCACAATTCTCGTAGTCTTTTATGATAATTGCTCAGTTGGGAAAGCTGCGCTTCGGGAACCTGGCGACAATTGAGCACGGAAAGCTGCAAATCCACAGGGCTAGTGTACAATGAATGGGATATTATCGAACACCAAGAAAATGATCTCACCGGTCTGGGACCATCAAATTCAATATGGTCTCCTCACCTATTTGGCATTGCGCTTCCAACGTATTGCACAAGCCCAAATGGGCTGCAGCGGAGATCACATTCGCAGTATAGCCGTTACCTGTATTCGCGACAGGCACTGGTAAAAGCTCCGTTTCGAAACTGACAAGTCGCCAAGGCATGGCATTACTTGAAGACGTGCAACTCTTAGTTGAGTTGCGTAAAGTCCTGTACACAAGCCGATGAAAAGTGCGGAGTTCGCTGCGAGAAGCAAATGGTGTTGGGGTGGAGAAACTGGACAGCAATTTCAGTACTGGCACTGATCAGCCGGGTATCACCACTCTCACCTGGGAACAAAGGTCATTTGGGTTTTAACCGATTCAAGCCACTTCAGAATTTGGGGGAGTGGCATGCGTCCTCTCAGCGGGGAAAGTAAACTTGGCTGATGGGGCTTCTCACCCAAAGATAGCAGAAGATGACCCAAGCTACTACTGTTAAACAACGAACGAATAGACAATCAATTTACATACGAAGCAGTGACGAATTTGTGACCGCTTGTGCCGCTTTCGTCCAGCATTTTCAGAATTGCTTGGTAGAGATCCTCTTCCTTCCTAGAAAGAAGTGAGGTCAAGTCGCAGTCTCCGTCTACATACGCACTGGGTGAGATACATGAACCGAGGATCACTGTCAGCTAATCCACCAATCTTCGTAATGTCTTCATGAGCAAGACCGAGCCAGTCAGCAACGCGACGGATGCGGAAAGCCCCACCAGCTTGCATTGTCCAGGGGAATGGACTAGGAACCAAGAATGGGTAGGCGTAATACTCGTGTGGCATGCCAGTTGAAACAGGAGATCTGCTTTTAACGTGAGGTAGATTATAGCAAATTATGTTGGTCTGATCTTCTCTTCCTTCCTAGAGGACTGAAATTAGCTTGACTGGCGGAACAAGAATTTTTATTTACCTCCAGAGATGCACGAATAGCCAGCCTTTTAGCGTGCTGCATATTGCTGACATTCCTGGCGTAAATTCTTATCTAAAAGTAATGAGGCTGCCGAAATTTGTTCCAATAATGTATGTACTTTGCCTTCATCACCATAATTCTCTACGTATGCGCCTGCCAAACGTGATATGCGTTGGACTAGATCTGGCGGAATCGATCTGCGGGTAGGAAGCTCAAACATTTCGTGCCTAACACCCTAGCAAAGAAAGTCAGGGATCGAGCTAACGTTTGATTGGCGTCATACCTTCTTCAGTGTGTCAATGTATTCTGCCAGTTGTTTGAGAGTACCACGTAACCCCTCTACCTGCAGTGCCAGTGGATCAGATGTCAAAGATATTTGTACATTATATTGAATAGAAAGCTGCAGTAGATCGGCTCCATCTATCGCTTTATAAGAACACGAAACGTTGATCTTTTGCTAATATACCTCTGCCAAGTATCAGGAAAAGCTCGCTAGGTGTCACAGGAAAGCCTGTAAAGAACCAACACTTGGGATTAACGCAGAAACAGGAGAAAATCGATACGAACGCTTTGCTACTACTTCTGTCTTGTCAATACGTTTTTTCTCGATATCCCTGAGGGATGGCCAGCCCCATTGTTGTTCGATAATAGATTCCGCATATTCCACCTTACGCCGTTTGGCACGAGACCACTTGGGGTCTAGTTTGTACAACACCGTGAAGCGGCGTAACTGGTCCTTGCTGAATGCTCGGCAAAGGGCGTCTATGAGATCATGGTACTCCTCCGCGTACTTGCTCGTGTCGGGACGCGAGTGTCTAGCAGGCCGAAACTTCTCTGCATCCACCAACGTTGGCTCCAAGCCAACTGCTTGAATAGATGCCAGATATGACTCGGCCTTTGTAAATTTGAGGTTATTTCGACTGGCAAGAGTGTCTTGTTGTTGTGCACTGTGGCCCAGACTTGTCTGCACCGACTCAGGATGAGAAGACAACGACGATGATGCCAGAGCGACTTGAGTGGAAGATCTCCTGTGACATGGAAGACGTAAGAAGCGGCGTGGAGTGCAATGTCGCAGGAGCTGGACAGACATGGACTGTCCCGGTCTGTTGTCTGTGACTTGTCGTCCTCTCCTCCGTCCCGTGCACGTGATTCGACATTCCGTTCAAGCTCCGTCCCAACACAAAATTTCTTCGTCGCAGGCACGTCGAGCAAGGCGAGATGGCTGTTCCGAACAGTGCACAGTATGATAGCGCCGATGCGGAACTCGACTTTTCGGATATTGAAGCCAAGTGAGCTTGTATCTCGTCTACTGAGAGACGGTTGATGATTTCGCTAGATATCGAGTCGACTTGGATGACAACCTCGAGAATCTTGTCGTCGTTGATGGGGTACCAGTGATCGATAAATCAAAACTAGAGAAACTGCTCGCAAAGGTCTCCAAAGAATTCACTAAGAAGGGTGTCGCAATAAAACCGGAGAACATATTCGTGCCTTGGGATGATTCCACAGGAAAGAGCAAGGGGTAAGTAAAACATCGCAATCCAATTTCTCTTCGCGTTGAACGTCCAATACAGGTACGTATTCATCGATTTCGCTGATGCGGACGCCGCTACTTTTGCAGCCAATGCAATGAATGGGCATCCATTCGACGCTCGGCACACTTTCTACGTCAACAAGTTCACGGACATCGAACAATTCGCCAACATGGACGAGACTTACATTGCACCGAAGCTTGAGGAATATCGCCCAAAGGTCTGTCGACGGTATAGGTTCACTGGGCGATCTTATTTACATGTTTCAGGAACACCTCAGAGCATGGCTTGCCGACCCACAAGCTCGGGATCACTATGTCACTTACCGTGGTGACGATGTCGAGATACACTGGCATGGCAAACCATCTCAATGCGATATTGCTTATTCCAAAAAGGCACGTTTGCTTCATGCATTACACCCCGTTGCTCATTTGAGAGCAGAACTGGACCGAACTCTACGTATCCTGGTCCCCTATGGGGACATACTTTGCAACACTCTTCCGTCAAGGTGTCCGGCTGTGGGGTGGTCCTTCATGGGACCCCCAGCAACGCTTTGCTCATCCTTTGGTAAAGCTGATCGACTTTTCGCCGTGCGAACAATATCTCGTTACATGGTCCCACGATCCCATCACTGTGCCTCCCAACCTTCCTCAGGGACCTGAATTCTTTTCTCCTGAGGATGAAGGTAATAATATTGCAGTCTGGGACATCAAATCCGGTCACCTCCTTAGGACATTCCCCACTTCACTATCTGAAGGCGAGGATCCCTCAACAAAAAAACAAATGCAATGGCCAGCGCTAAAATGGAGTCCCGATGACAAGTACGTAGCACGTGTAACACCGGGTCAACAGATCAGCGTTTACGAACTACCGACAATGGGCTTACATGACAAGAAAAGTGTCAAGATAGAGGGCGTAGTCGACTTTGAATGGTGCCCCCATAGCGACAAAGACAGAGACGATGCTGAAAAGGCTGCGAAATCCGGCAAGGCTCCCAAAAAAGCCAAAGAAAATATGCTAGTGTACTGGACGCCAGAGGTGGCAAATCAGCCTGCGCGAGTTACCCTCTTGGAGTTCCCGAGTCGCAAAATCTTGCGTCAGAAGAACCTCTTTAATGTCACCGAGGTTAGAGTGCTTCAATACTGTCAAATTCCCAGCTGAACCATAACACTTTGACTAGTGCAAACTGCACTGGCAAAACCAGGGTGACTTTTTGTGTGTTAAAGTGGACCGTCACACGAAAGCCAAGAAATCGATACTCTGCAGTCTTGAAATCTTCCGAGTACGTGAGAAAGACTTTCCAGTTGAAGTAGTGGAGCTAAAAGGTCAGGCTAAAACGAACCTCGTGTTGCATTCCACTGAGCGGGTTCCTAGACACTGTGACCGACTTCTCTTGGGAACCAAAAGGCGAGCGCTTTGCTATAGTTTCAAGTAGTGATCCGAATCTTGGAAATCCGGGTCCTGGTATCACGATCAAGACTGACATCAGCTTCTATCAACTCGACCGAGCTAAAAATGATTTCAGGCTGTTGCGTGCGTTACTTCCTTGGTATCCGCTACCCTGATTGAATTATCTCGTAGGTACGCTCGCTTCTCGCACTAGTAATACCATTCGCTGGGCTCCTCGCGGGCGTCATGTCGTCCTTGCAACAGTTGGGTCGTCGACAAAGTCGGAGCTAGAATTCTGGGATCTTGACTTTAACAGTGAAGATCGGAGGGAAGGACAGGTGGCGGAGTGGGGTAGTGGGATCCAGCAGATCGGTTCCGCAGATCACTATGGTGTTACAGATGTGGAATGGGACCCCAGTGGTCGCTACCTCGCCACGAGTGCTAGTGCTTGGCGACATACTGTAAGTTCTCCGTCCGGTGTAGATGGGTGGTCTGGTTCATGACTCCTCAAGCTCGAAAACGGCTACGCCATCTGGGATTTCCGTGGCCAGGAAATCGAAAAACATATTTTGGATCGTTTCAAGCAATTCATCTGGCGTCCACGTCCCGCAACCCTTCTGTCCAAGGAGCAACAACGTCAGATCCGTCGAAATCTCAAGGAGTTTAGCCGCACGTTTGATGAAGAGGATGCTGCGGAGGAAAGTAATGTCAGCGCTGAGCTCATCGCTCACCGTAAACGCCTTGTGGATGAATGGAATGCATGGCGCGCACGATGCAGGCGGGACCTCACTGATGAGAAGCAGAGTAGGGCCCAAGACCGTGGTACGCACGAAGAGGAGAAGGAGGAAATCGAGGAGTGGGTTGATGAAGTTATTGAACAGATTGAAGAGGAAGTAGTGGAATGAAATACCACGGGTGTAGAGTAGTCCTGTCGTTTGGTAGCTTGTTATCTTGTGAGACTATCTTATCTTTGAACTACCGCTGTGGGATCGGTAACGGTGAATTGGACCTCCTCCATACCCTCATGGTTCGCATCGGCCCTTCGTCTCAAACCCCATCTACGTCCTCCGCAACGTTGTGGGCGACCCGTACGCGACACACTTTCATCACTTCAATAAGTCGCTCACTTAGGTCCCGGATAACACAGCATCCAAGGAATGGATAATCCCTGCTAAGCCAAAACCCGGGCGAAAGCCAAAGAAAGAATTACCCAGGGATGAAATGGGCGGCGACGACGACGAGGTCAGGATGTGTTGATGCTCAGTCTCACCCAGTTGCCTTACCCCCTTGCAATAGGACGGCGAATTGTCTGGGAGACGGGTGCAAAATAGGTCAGTACCGTAACTATGACTACCCCGATTGTCCTTGATTTTTTCATCGGTATAGAGCTGCACAACGTGCTTTTCGCGAACGTAGGCAGTCACAACTCGCAGAGCTCCAGGCTCGCTTGCATTCCTACGAGCAAGGAGAAGTCGAACGCAATGTTGCGCTACAAAATGTTGCAAAGAAGATGAAAGAGGAGAACGAGCAGCTCCGAAAGGAGAATAATACACTCAAGGAGAAAATCGCGCAGATTGAACAGCAGCTCGAGGAGAAAATGGACCAGGATAAGAAACGGACCTGGGTCGACATTTCTGCCATGTCTTACGATGTCCCACCAGCCGAATCCGAGAGAAAAAAGGCCAAGGTTGAGGGGGATGCACCAAGTCCGTTTATTGGGGAGCACACATCCGCTGTGTTAACTTCCTTCGATGCAGGTAGTCCGACTGTTGGCTTTTCTCCTGCTCTGGTGCTTTCTCCACAGTTTCCTACACCTTCACCCATGATCATCGATGACTTACTTGCTTACTCCGTGCCTCGCGAGCCGTCGAGTGCTCTTGACCCGCCAGGTACTACTCCCACCTTGCGATGCGGCCTATGTAACTTAGTCACTTCCTGTGTCTGCCCTGAGCCTGTCGCTATCCAGCAGACAGCGAATGACGCGCTTTCTGGCCAAGGGCTGCTGTCGGATAAACTTGGTCAACAACCAAGTCTCGCTCCCTTGGACAAACCGATACCGTCCATTCGTGTCTCCTCGAGCGTAAGTATACTTGATAACTTACCCCCCTATCAAGCTCCAGTACCCCTCCGGCGTAAGCCAGGTGGGTCGTCCACTAAGCCAGCATTTCCAGTCAGCCCTCTTTCACCACCATCCACCTCTACTCTTAAATGCTCTGGCGATCCCGATGACTGCATGGCATGTGCAGACGATACCTTTGGAAAAGCGTTCTGTCAGGCCGTTAGCCACTCCATAGCGCCATCTTCTTCTTGCTCTGATTGCCCTAGGCGATCCAGGCAAATTGATAAGATTCCAATGGACGGTTGTTGTGGGGACGTCCATAAATGTGGTTCATGTGGCATTGCGCCCAGTAATCCTTCGACCAATTCGTCGCGTGGTCCGGAGACCATACCAACGGACGATGCATGGCGTCAACTCAAATCTCATCCAAATGTTGCTTTCGCGGATTTGACCCTCTTAGCTGAGGTGGTGGCACGTAGGTCAAAGTGTATGGGACCCCGGGTTGTCATATCCCCAGCACCAGGTTCCATCACGCCAGAACGATCTGCAACACTAGAGCATGATCGGGAAATTGTCCACGATAGTCAGTCCATACTACCTCAGGATCAAAAGCAAGTCGAGCGCTGCTCGCCACCGAGACTTGTCCCGCCAGACGTCCTAATGGAATGTGGCCGGAGAAGAATGCGAGAGGTGAATGCAGATGGTGTGAGGGAGGCTCTTCGGCTGCTAGACTCGAAGTTTGCACATGCACGACCGTGACTATTGATTGCTGCAATGTGAATATAAGTGATGCTGTAGTTTACTCTACGTTATACATTGCATATATGATGGGTGGTAATGCCCGCGCTGTTCCATGAGTGCCTGAGTAACCATGCTCGACACCTATTCAAACGACGGCGAAAAGAACGTGAGCCGTGTAGCATCACTATTTGCCTCCACTCCTGTTGGAATCCTCGGATTTTCCAGCTGAGCAACTTCTGCTGCTGTTTGGTCAGAGGTCGTTTCTGACAAGGTCCCTTGCGAGGATTGGCACGGAAAACAGTCGCCAATTGCTTCAAAGAAGCACCCTGCAGCTCGCTCGGGAATGGTTTCACCTGCGTCCATAGTTGCAACAGAATGCGTCTCGCTACCTTGTATGCTCCAACAGCAAAGTAGGCGCATGCGAGGGCATCGATGGCCGGAATGTCAGGGGAAATGCCAGCAGATACCATTCGGTGGAAAGCCCGCATAGCCAGTTGAGGCTTTCCTTGACGACCATATCCGGTGATAAGCACCGTGTACATGATCACCTCGGGTTTGAAACCAGCCTCACTGGCGGACTGCATAGTCCGCTCAGCCTCACTCATGTTCCCCCCTTTGGCATATCCGTCCATGAGGGCCACATAGTGATATTGGTTCGGATACATCCCTTTCTCAGTCATGTGCCGAAGGACATCGCTGGCGGTTCCAAGACTGGGATCCACCATACTTTCATGCCGCAGACGCATAGCGATTGTGGCACGGTCGCTGTTAACCCCCCTGCGGGACAAGAAGAGAACAAGGGGGCGCAGCCAGGAGTCGTACCTGAATCGCCGGGCAAGTCGAAGACCGCTGCCAGGATCGAAGTTGTCACTGCTCAAAAGGACACGACCCTGTCGGAGAACGGGAATGTGTTCCCGTGTCGGCGAACATATTGCAGCTGTCGAATTCCAACCGCTTCCGTGAGCGAGGTATTTCTCCCGCCGCAAGATGTTTCGGAGAATTACGTGAAAATGACGGAGTGTAAGTCCGTAGACAGCTGTGGACATACTCCGGAGGAACCGAATAAGCTGACGTGGGGTTACGTTCTCCGTGCGATCAAGGTAATCAAGAAATATCTCGATGGTGGCTGCACTCGGCTTGATATTCCGGGAACGCATCGCGCGAAAGATGAATCTCGCCCCAGTAAGACCGCGGAGCTCCATTATGCGCCCTAGAATTGCGTTGAAAACATGGACCGTCAATGGAATATGCTTCACATCGATAGGCTGCTCAGAAGCTAATTTCAGGCCCGTGATGCGACACAGAGAATGCAGGGCACTGTCTGCACCACCTGGATAAAGCATCGCAGCGAACAAGCTCACGGCCAAATCATCGCGATTGTTGAGAAAATAGGCGCGAATAAGAGCTGCTACAATGCCAGAGTCGGGCTTAACCTTAGCTCCGACTAAGCGAGCTACGAGGTTGTAGACCTGACAAAGGCGACGTTGATTGGCCATGTAGTTGATCAAGATTGTGAAGGTAGCAGCGTCTGGATTGATCCGGTGTGGGTAGACAGGATCCGTTCTCTGATGAGAGGTGGCGCCGGCGACTCCTGTGGTATCGTTTCCAAGATCTGCAACGACGCTGTCGTCGACATCCGTTAGATTGAAAAACCTGATATACTGCGCTGCACCCGTTTCGTTTCCGACATCTAGAAAATGTTGCATGATGCTGTTCAATACATGGGTAGCCATCCGAGCGTCGACGTTTCGTATGGAGTCGAATGCTCGGGTATGAACTTGGTGATCCAAGCCCAAAAACCGATAGACAGTAGCAATCAACGCATATGTGGAAGCATCTGGAGGAAACCCAGCATTCTCCATCGTCTCCATTCCTCTTTTTGCGGAATCGAGGTCTCGGTTGCGCAGATGTCCGGACACTAGCAGATGAAAGGTCCTGCGGGAAGGCTTGATCCCTTCTCGAGAAAACTCCATTATGACGTGATCTAACTTGTCGAAACGGCGGCACTCCATGAATGCCCGCACCTTCCAGTTCAAAAGACGAGTTGTAGTTCGGCCACACTGGTGCCTCGCGAACGAAACGAGAGGAGGAATCAATGACCAACACTCTCGTAGCGACAGCTCGTGGACAACACTCTCGAAATGACTGGGCTTGAACTGACAACCCAACTTGTGAGCAATGGTCATGACAACATGAGCCCTGGATGGCTGCTTGGTGGATACCATGGCTTGAGCGAAACGCGTGGCATTTTCCCTGTGAGTAAAGTATCTGCAAGTGGCTGGGCAGTTTTTGATCTTTTGCAGGATGCATTTCCTTTGCTTGGTAGTCCCACGCATGAATGCATTCACGACATCTATCACTCCAGAGGGAAAAGGGCCGCAATCTGCTCTGCACTCCTGCGAGATGTGTGCATCTAGTCCAGAATGGGTCGAAGGGGTCACAGAAATACGCGTATCGGGGAGTCGATTGTAGACGTAAGCACTTGGGCTGCCTTCGGGGACGCGGCGTAGACGAAGGCTGTCGAGAGTAAGTGCATGAGAATCTGCCGCATGCGACAAGCATGATGAGTGTATGCAGGGATGCGATGAAAGAATCGTTTGGAACAATTCGTGACGCTTTCCGATATTCAAGACAACCTGCGTGATGTGCTGCCTGCGAATACCGCCAGCACCCCTTAGCATGGACAGCCGAAATGGGTGAGGGTGTCACGTCCACCACGGTGCTCTGATGAACCTACACGGCATTAAAAGGTTGTTCAATAAAGTCGCTCTAGTGTTTCTTCAAATTGTCCACATACCTGGACCAGAGAAGCAGAGTGTTGTGTATGACCCGACAATCTTGCAGAAAAACGCAAAACAACTTGTTGCCTCGGCAATCCCCGGTTCTTCACAACACAAGGAAGCTCATAATTATTTCAATTCCCTTTGAGTCGTACAGGTGCGAGCACATTCAACGAGATGCAAAACTCCGAGCACTACATTAGATGGGGATACCCTACAAGTGTAACTGCAAGTTTCGGGTCTTTGCAGAAAGCCACGGAAGGCGCCACCTTTTCTTCAGTAGACCCAGCATCGAAGAAGCTATACAGCACCTTTGCCAGGCAGGCTTGGATCGCGTCCACTAGCGACATACCTGGCGAGATGGATGTTGCAGTAGACGGCGCTCAAATGTTAGGCCACAGGACAATGCCAAAATCAAGTATGAGTAACGAACGTAAGCGGTGACCAGCGATTTCATCTCGGGCAGTGGAACTCCAGAAATATGTAAAACTGGAGGACTGATCTGAGGTGCAAGGACGTTCATAGTGCCCGAAAGCCGAACGGGGATCTTGCTGCCTGCACATCATGATAGTAACGCACAGCATGGCGAATGCAGGGTAAAAAGTTGTCAAGGGTTGCAGCAGGTTCAAAGGGTGGGGCTGGGGTGTTTGCAAAAGGTTCCAAGGACGGTGCTAGAGCCATCACAGGCGTTGGGCCGAGGGCTTCTGCAAAGGCGTGTCTTTCACAGGAGGCATCTGACTCTGGAGCGTTTCTAATATTCGCAGAAGGTTCTAAGGATGGAGCCATCGTTGGGCGGAGCGCCCGAGCACAGGAACCATTTGGCCACAGAACGTTTCTTGAGAACCCAGCGAAGACATAAGCCCATACCCCAGAAGCGTTCTACATGCAGGTGGGTGGCTGCAAATATAATGGCATGCATGATGGTGTGTCGGAAGAGTTGCACGAAATGGACTGGACATATGACGCCACAGATTCAGAGCGCTTAGCCTGCAACCAATTTGTTTGCTGTGGTGATTTTACCGGTATTCTTCCTATGGCCCTGGTGGACTGACATTTTGGAAACGTTAACCCAACGTCAAGGCTGCCCTGGCAAAGCCCTGTGACGATGACCACCCAATCAAACACGGGCTGCGCGGCCCATGCACCTCGCTACCGAACGGGCGCCATAGGACCGATGAATGCAGCTCTAACCTTTGACCCAGGAATACGAGCAGTTAGCGCCTCAGCTATGAAATTATGAAATAGCCCAATGCTACTACTGTGACGCTGGGAATGTCAAGCAAATCTGGCGGCGTCCACATGAATTGTAGGGCTGTAGCAGCCGAAAATGCAGGCGATGCAAGTAGGTGAGTTTAACTATTTTGAGTTTGGCCGTGCCCGTAGTTGATGTTGATTGACGCTCGCAGTGGTCGTACACGTGGTGGCGGACACGTACAGACAAATGTTCCGTTGGAGACGGTCTCAGCCATCCGGTGGGTAATGAGCTATGTGGTATTCCATATCAGCAAGACGTTTCAATTACATCCTTTGCGGTGGATGCAAGATAGCAACGTTACGGTCCAGTCAGTCCTTGGCGGTGGAACCCACGTACCCTTTTCCGAGTTATGGGCACGGCGATCGCACTCTGCCGGATCCAAATCAAGACAATCTTGTACCTTCCCTGGAGCCAAGTCACAGGCCTTGCACTCAAGGAACATTGCAGTGCCCACTACGGTATGTTTCCATCTCACCGTTACGATGGCTATTTCGGTTGGAGAAATGCCAAACATTAACCACCGTCCCTGTTCCGCCATCTCAGTGACTCCTTAACCTGCTTAGGCATGCAGTTTTTCGTATAAAGGTACACTCGTCCCTTCATCACTCCCTGCCTCTCCGCATCCTCTCATGCGTTTCTACGAGTCCCATCTTACGGTGCTCGAACAGAGTGCTGCTCTCTACCCTTCTGCTCCAGCCTTCAGAGTCCCTAGAATAGATCATGCGACGGGGAAAGTGCACGATTGGTCACCAATATCTTATCAACGATTCAAGGAAGACGTCGAATTCATCGCACGTCACTGGTGCACCGAACTGGAAGCCCGTGGTATCCCGCAACGCTCAGTAGTTGGCTTGTGGTGCGTTGTGCGTGGCTTCAAAGTGGGATACTCTTCTCATACCATTCAGGCTTTCTGGCATGTCCTATCAGGATGTTCTTCACATTTATGGTATATCCAGAGCGGGATATGTACCCCAGCTCTTCAGCATACGGCTCCCGAATCCTGAAGTCATCCAGGAATTGCTTTATGAAGCAAATGCCAAGGCATTAGTTCTTGCTCCCGAATTTGCAGCAATGACTACTTCTTTCCGCCTCCCGGTTTGCCTCGCCCAAAACAAGGATGGCATGTGCATGTCTGAAGCCCTTTTGCAACCCATTGTTTCCTCCGGAAACGGCGATCAAGTGGTTTTTATTTTTCACACCAGCGGTTCTACGTCAGGCAGGCCGAAACTTGTCCCCTGTAACCAGCGGTGGCTCCAAACTACCGTGGATAAAGCCAAGTTTGTAACTACCCCACAGGATCCTCGGCGCAAAGACGTAACTGTGTTCATGTAAGCCATCTTCCCTTGTTCGCTTTCCGAACCATGTCAACTTACTCGCCGCAGGGGTAGTATGTGTCATATAGCGCAGACGTTCAGTACGTGCGATAGTCCTATGTTCCTTGCCAGCTGCATTGTTAAGCTTTGTTGTGATAGTGCTCATTGGTTCTTTGCAACACGGAACTTGCACTGTGGTGGCAACCAAACATGGGTTCTCGTCTGAGGAGCTCGTTGACATGATCCACCGCTGTGGTCTCAATCGCCTGAATCAATTCGCAACCTTCTTATCGATGCACCTTCGTGGCTCACGCCAGAATCCCAAATTATTGCAATATCTGCAAAGCCTGGATGAGGTCCTTTACAGTGGTTTGCCCCTTGAGCGTGAAGACGAGGAATGGGCGTATAAAAAGGGACTCAAGATAAAGGTATGACCGCCTTTCCAAGTCATGTGTCGTGCTCGTTCTGAGAGGATCCCCATAGAACCTCTTCGGAAGTACGGAGTGCGGAGCTATCCTCCTTTCTATTGGCGGGGCTGGCCGAGGCGACCGTCTTCTTCGCCCCTTGCCAGGGTCGTCGTATGGTTTCATCCCTGTCGACGCCACTCCCCAGTCTGGCCATCAATCCTCTGTTCGACTTTCGGAACTTGTCGTCCTTGCTAATTCTGGTGACTGTCCGCACCCATCCCTTCGGAGCAATGATGGGCACTTCCATACTGGTGATTTGTTTCAAGAAGTGACACCAGGAGCTTACGCCTTCCGCGGACGAAATGATGATTGGATCAAAAGCGAAAATAGTCTGCGTTGCGACACGCGGTACGTGTTGCACCAACTACATCTGATCATGAAGTGACTCACTCGCGGAATAGAGCCATAGAAGACAATGTTCGTGCAACCTGTGGGGACTTGATCCGGGAATGCATTGTCGTTGGAACGGGCCGGCCATCTCCCGCCCTCTTCGTCGAACCATCGCCAGGGGTCGATCACGACAGGTTGCAGAGGGAAATTCTACGGAAAACGCAACCTTTCCACTCAAGGCGTTATCTCCACGAGCGCATCACCCGCAAGGAGCTCATTATTATAGTAGACCCCAAGACCCTTCCTCGAACAGCAACAAAAGGTAACATCAGACGACGAGCAGTGGAGGAGAAGTACAAGACACGCCTTGACGCAATCTATGCATCCGTGAGCTAAACCTCCATCACCTGTTTCTAGTCAAATGTCCGCACGGAAATCGCCTAATAATTACGCTAGTAATGGACATAATGTTTGTGGTTCTGTACCGACTGTGTATCTATAATCGCGTGTATTACCATACGTCGCAATAAAATATAACAAGCGCTCTATTCCTACGGACGTGCGGAGTTACAATAGTAGGGAGGAAAGTACTACGTTGGCGGTGTCTTCGTTTTCATTTGTAGTAGAGAAGATAGCTAAGGAGTCATGACGGCTTCGAACACGCGAAAGAGCTGTATATAGTTGTCCATGTGCAAATGGATCGATACGAAGGTCGAGAGTGGTCTTTGCTAATGTGAGGCCTTGGCAACCATTGAAAGTGGTTGCATATGCGAGACGAAGCGGAAATTGTCTTCGTTGCACGGTCCAATCGCTCGCAGGAGGATTGAAGTCAAGTGAAATGCGTGGGATGCAATGTGTTTGATTCCTTTGAAGTAATCGAACTTCAACGAAGCGTCGATGAAGGGCTGTGATCTGAACTCGTGCGTTGCGCACGAGTCCTTTTTCAATGGAGATGTTGCGTTGGATGGCACAAATAGCGTTCTTTTTTAGTCGTAGATGATGCGGTGGTGTGGAGGGATGTGATAACGTCGTGAGGTAGTCAGGTGATTGTTCGGACGGCAGTAGAGTCGTGTTTGGCTTTCTAAGATAGCCGAGGTACGAGGCGTCTCGTAGAATATAGTCTACGCATTGGGTAAGCAAGGCGCCTCACCTCTTCCTTCCGCTCGTCTCGCATTGAACCTGCGGTCCCCCCCCTCAGCGCGCGACGAGCTCGCCCTTTCTTTCGCATTCGTTTCCTCATCATCACTCGTCTCGTTCTCTTACTCTCACTCCCCTCCTCACTCTTTAGTTTCGTTTTCTCTCCACTCAACATCATGCCGCCCAATCGCCCCAATCCTCACGAGGCTGTCCGGCCCGATTTCACTTCAGACCAGCACGCCGATGCCCGCCGCACGCTCTCTGACACGGGCGTGCCGGAGAATCTAGCCGCTGCCGCCCTCCTGCGTCTGTGGACCATCGACAACGAGAGAGAAAAAACCGAGTGGGACAGGATCGCTGCCCAAGAGGCGCGCGAAGAAGAAGAAGCCAGGCATCTCGCCGCAGCTGCCGAAGAGATTCTTCTCCAACAAGACCAAGCTGAGAAAGAAGCTGCCCTCGCCGAAGAGCGCAAGAAGCACAAGACTAAGTTCATACCAGTCCCAAAGGCCAAAGCCCCAGTCGACCTGATCTGCCTCCCTGCTAAATATGCGCTCAAACAGATGGAAAGTGGAGGTTATGTTGAACTCTTCTACTTCACGAACCAAAGAATCTCCGACGCAGAAGAGGTAGCAACCACCCCGGATGATGACACGTATGTTTGGAAACGGCAGGACGACGGTACACGCTCTTTCGTCGAAACATCCGTAGCCAAGAAAGGTCTTAAGACAGACCCGCTCCCAGACGAGAAACTGTCCTGGGAACAGTTTTTCGAGGCCACCCCGCGTCTAATTAAATTCATGACGAGCTACCAGTGGCCCCAAGATCGCATCGACATGTTCTGTAGTTTTTTCTTAGGCATCCAGAGCCACCCTTGGCGGACCTCCGTACACCCGTTCTGCAAAAAGGCGCTCCTTGTCTACCAAGCCAAACAACGACGCTTGTGGCACCACACCATCGGTTCCCCTGTTGGCTTCTCCCTAGCAGAGATCGAGGAAGAGATCCTCAAGAATATGAGAGACGAGCTGATGCAATCGTCCTTCAATGCTGAATATACCAAGTTGCAATCGGTAAGTCACAGTCTATCCTCACTTCGTACGGGCCCGCTCACTATGAGCCGCGCCCCCTCTATTTTTATTTTATTTTTATTTTCTCGACCACGCGGCCTCCGCTCGTCGCAGATCAATAACGCACAGCGGCTGGCCCCCTCGCCACGCTATTCCACAGCACCCAACACCTCTCACTCCCTCAAACGCCCAGCACCTCCCCCCACAGCCGCTGACCCCCCAGACCCGCAGAACAAGAGACATTGCTTTCGACCCTCCCCCCCCCTTAACGACCGCTCCTCAACCCATTACACCACCGCAACCTCTGCATCCACCCCCCCGGTTCTCTCTGTCTGCGCAGTCTGCCTCGGCCGAGAACGGCACACAACCTCGGAATGCACCGCCGCCGTCACATGGGACAAGCAGTTCGAAACCCTATGCACCCGAATCAACCGAGGCTTGGTCACCCGCGCCAACAACCAATCCGTCTGTGCTAAATGGCAACGAGAAGCCGGCTGCAAAGATAAGCATACCTTCCTCCATATGTGCTCAGGATGTGGCGCTGCCACTCATGGGGCTAGCAGCTGCCCTCGAGCGCAGAAAGCGCCTCCCATTAACTCCGTATAAGCCCAGCGTTTGGAAGCGAGAACTGGCCAACGCAGGCCTGTTATCGTCGTTTCCCAAAATCCTCCCGGGTCTAATGCAAGGTTTCATTGTTAACTTCCCTCCCATTGTTCGTACACAGTCTCCCCCTAACCATAGTTCCATCCTTTCATACACGGCTGAGTTTAATACGATCATCTGTAAAGAACTTGACAAAGGCAGATATCTAGGCCCTTTCCCTCTCCCTTTAATAGAACGTACTCTTGGCCCCTACCAGTCGTCCCCTCTTTCCATAATACCCAAACTAGGTCGACCCGGGAAATTTCGGCTTGTGCAAAATTTCTCGTTCCCCATTAACCCCTCCGCAGAATCTCCTAACGCATCAATCAACCATAACATAATGGCAGAGGATTTCCCCACCACCTGGGGAAAATTCTCATTAATATATGACCTTGTTGCCCGCCTCCCCCCAGGCTCGGAGGCAGCCACCCGAGATGTAGCAGAAGCATACCGCACCATTCCCCTCCACCCGTCCCAGTGGCCAGCCGGGTGTCGTAAAAATTTCAGAAACAATGGGCTGCATTGATACTAATCTAGCCTTCGGATCCACTCCAGCGGCTGGAGCTTATGGCCATATGGCAGATGCCTGCTGTGAAATCTTCCGTTCCCATGGCATTGGCCCGGTCGACAAATGGGTAGATGACCATATTTTCTTCCGAGTACGCACGCAATACCTCAACGACTACAACAACAGTCGTCGCTCCTGGCATCAGGACATCCTAGCACACACCCCCAGACCCCTACTTTCCGGCGGCCGGTTGTGGCACCAAGGGCGGCGCCGCTCTGACTCCTCATCAGACGAGTTCAATGAAAACTGCAGCCACCCTTTAAAAGATTTCTCCAACCACTCCCCGCGACCACAGTTTGATTCCTTTTTCTCCTACAGCCTGTGTGACATCGACGCCATTTCGAGGCCCCTGGGCATACCCTGGGAACCCTCCAAAGACCAGCCATTTGGCCCATCCACCATATACATAGGTTTCGAGTGGAACCTACAAGCAATGACAGTATCTTTGAGCTCTTCCAAAGTTACTAAGTACCTCAATGCCATCGCATGTTGGCATCAGCGCAGTAGTCACGTCCTCCAGGACGTACAGAGCCTATACGGGAAACTTCTCCACACGTGCGCAGTCATACCTCGAGGCCGAGCTTATCTAACGGGCCTCGAGCGTATGATTAAAGTGTGCACACCTAAGCCGTTCCTCCCCCACCGCCCAGAAAAAACAATTGCCAACGATTTAAACTGGTGGCATCACATCCTATCATCCAACCTTGCAACTCGTCCCATCAGCAGTCCCCCAAACTATGTCAACATTTCTGCCTTTTCCGACGCTAGCTCCTCATTCGGAATCGGTATTGTCATTGGCACCAGATGGCGAGCCTGGCGCCTCCACCCGCACTGGCAATCCCTTGGGGGCAAACGAGACATCAGCTGGGCTGAAGCCGTGGGCTTCGAATTCCTCATTTATACCATTGCCACTATCAAATCTCCCCACTCAGCTTTCGTCGCTTTCGGAGACAACATGGGCATCGTCGAAGGATGGCTCAATCACCGCCACAGAAATCCTCCTGCCAATGAAGTTTTCAAGCGGATCCATCAATTCATGCACTCGCTCCCCCGAGTCTTTCATATCTGCACCAAGTATGTGCCCAGTGAATCCAACCTCGCAGATGGCCCTTCCCGGGGCATTCTCGGGCATCCCAATGCCCTCCTCCCTGACATCCCTATCCCAGAACCCATCCGCCATCTCGTTGAAGATGCCATCCCACACAGAACCCCCCCTTAGCACAGTCACTCCGATAATCCCTATCCCGACTGCCCTGAGCATCAATCCCCACGGTAACAATAAAGCCTCTCCCACGCAGTCAAACACTAGGGTGACTCCATCACCTCGTTTCATCTCTGCCCCCCCATTACCCCCAGCCCCATCCGCTTCGAACCCTCTCCCTTACCGTTCAGACCTTTCCCCTTCCCCATCCCCCCTCCGTCCTCATTGCCTAGCCAAAGAACGCCTCCTTCTTTGGAAACCCTTCTCAGCTAGTGAGGACCCACGGCTGGCACACCCCATCCTATCCGAAGCAGATTTCAATCGCATACTGAGTGTCATCGACGCCTCATGGGGTAGCAACACCAAAGCCGCCTACGGGGCAGGTCTACTAGTCTTTCATGTATTTTGCGACTCACGTAACGTACCAGAAATAGACAGATGCCCTGTCTCCCAGCCGCTCTTACTCTCGTTTATATCAACCTGCGCGGGAACATACTCTGGTAACACCCTTGCTAACTACATTGCGGGAATCCGTGCCTGGCACATGTTGCACGGCAGACCGTGGATCCTAGACCCCATCACCTTGAAAGCTACCATAGAGGGAGCAGCCCGGCTTGCCCCACCCTCTTCCAAACGCCCCCAGCGCAACCCTTTTACGCCGGACATAATAGCCCTGTTCAAATCCCAACTGAACCTAGAAGACCCACTCGATGCGGCCGTCTTCGCTTGCATTACAGTCTGTTTCTGGGGGTGTCGCCAGAGTCGGCGAATTCACAGTACCCAGTATCAACACCTTCGACCCAACCAAACATATCACCCGAGCGGGTCTCACACAAATCACAGACCGAAACGGCCTATCGGTTCTCAAATTCCACCTACCATGGACCAAGACTTCCAAAGCAGCGAGCAAGGGGGAATCAGTACAATGTGCTCAACAAAATGGTCCAGCTGACCCTCTCGCCGCTATCGAAAATCACTTTCGCATCAACGCCGTCGCCCCACATGAACACCTCTTCTCCTGGACCCACTCCAGCGGCAAACGGCGCCCGCTGAGTAAAAAAGAACTCACCGGAAAAATCAACAAGCTCGCAAGTCAATTTAACCTCCCGAACCTCAAAGGCCACAGCCTTCGTATCGGGGGCACACTGGAATACCTACTGCGAGGTATTCCTTTCGATGTCATCCAGTCTCTTGGCCGCTGGGCGGGGAACGCCTTCACTCTCTACCTACGACAGCACGCCATGATTCTAGCACCTTATTTACAGGCTTCTCCAGCATTAGAACCCTTTGTCAGATACACGCAACCCCCAGTTAGATAACTCCACGCCACTCGTACTAGTAGAGCTCCTTCAACCGCTAGGGTATTCGGCTTCACCTTTTGCGTCGCTCCCTCCTTCTGTTTGGGTACAGCTCAGCCTCCCTTGCGGTTTCGTTTCGGGCCGGAAGCCCTCAGGGCTTCGCCCAAATCTCTACGTAGCATCTAGCACCCTTACATCAGCAAATTCACACATTACTTTTTCACCACTTTTGGCACTTTTACCACTTTTCATGCTTCGTTTGCTTTGCTGAGCACGGAAAGTCGTCATCCATTCTGT